>VDFB02378836.1:35655-68810 GCA_007258455.2 Sequoia sempervirens
TATATCATCAAACTTTATCAACTTCAAACTCTAACACAAATCAACTATGCAAGAATATCTCAATATGAACAAGTTGACACCAAGATTTTACGTGTAAACCCTTGCGGGATAAAACCACGGTACAAATAATGTACTTTATGAATTATATAAGTCTTACAAAGAATGTAGGCACCAACCTACTTGTATCACCAATTATGTGGTTTAGTAGGCACCAACCTACAAAGAGCACCAACCCTTAATTCTGATTCAGTAGGCACCAACCTACAAGGAGCACCAACCCCTAATGTTCATAGGCACCAACCTACTGGAGGCTCCAACCCCCACTTGCCAAGCACCAACTTAGCAAAGATAATAATATCAAGAATAATGCTCCACCTTCAATGTTGCTTCCTCAACAGATGATGGACAATTCTACTCAAACAACCTTCTGCTATACTCTTCTCTATGGATCTATCATATATTCCTCCTCACAAACTATGTCTTCTCCAATTGATGACAAACTCTTTCTATGCCTTCATCAAGATCTTCTTGTTAATGATATCTTCTTCACAAACTTGATGCAATCATATATCTTCCTCTTTAATTCAGCCCTTTGTCAAATCTGCTCATATATTCTTCACATATCTGATCCAACACTGTCTTTTGACTACACAAAATCTGATTCAAAACTTATTACAAATCTCCACTAATTCCTTCGAATTTGATCTTCAAATGATCCACACTTTGCTGTAGCTTTCTTCTTCAAACTGTAGTAGACCCCTTCTCAAATCTGCTATAGATTGATCATAAATCTGCCACAAGTATGATCACAAACTTATAGTATAACTCTGCTATAATACTCCTTATATCCTTCTCATCAAACTGCTCTCCTTATCGAATATACTTGATTGTCTTTGCTACACAACACGCTTCCAGCACTCTGCAATTTAAATGATATTCATGGATTATATCTTTGCTTCCAGCGCCCCAGATTGTGTTTTAAAGATCTAGCATTTTATTCCACACACTACACACACTTCAATCTGATTTGACTTCATATATGTATATTGATCAACCTTTGCAACATTTTGTGAAAGGTTGCATCATTTAAAATCTGACTTTTCTGATTTTCCTTTTCAATACTAATCACACCATTTCAGAAAATTTAATCATACTCCTTCAGATTTCATAAATCATACTACTTTAGCTTTAATAAATCTGATACATATTCTTTGATCTCTTTTAGAAATAATTGTTCTTCAAAAGAAATCGCTGCCTTGTGATTTTTCTTTTAGTCTTCAGATGTATAACAAGTCGCACCATTTTCAAATCGCACCTTAATCACTTCGATTACATCTTCTTTGTTTATTAAAATCTGTGTGTAAGAATATCTTTTCAATGAGCAGATCGAATAAGACACGTCCCTTCAGGCATATGAATGATCATATTTTTTCAAGAGCCAATCGAATGAGTATATTTCTTTGGTGATGCATCTGGAAGAAAACCGAATCATATCTAAATGAAAGAACATGTCTTTCGATTAATCACCTTGTTTATTGATGACGTCTTATCTGGAAATGAACACGTCCTTTTGTGAAGACCAAAGAGTTTGATTCAAACTTTTCAAAAGAAGATGTCAGGTTTAGAGTCAGATTTAAAATCTTCTTTTTGGAAGAGACATTTCACTTCTAACACCCCACACAACTCTTACTAATCAATTTACTTCATAATCAAATTGCACGGCTCCAGATTGATTAGATAGCTAAATATTAATGAATCTGAATGTAGTTTGATTTTTAATAACCAATCTGATTAGTAAATCTGGAGTAACATTAACATCTCTGATTATATTGGCTTTGTCAACAATTCTGAATATCATCACTAAATCTGAAGTAACAAACCCATCTTCAGCAACTAACCCGTCCTATTGAATTTATGATGATCTAAATGTCTCCCACGAGTCTTGACCATGATGGAGTCGAGTCAAGCCAACAGGAGCCAGCATCTTTAACTTTATGGTGATTCTATTTAAGCCCTTTTATAATGAAACTTATGATGCTCTAATCTGATTCATGTATTCCAACAATGATTTTACCTTGACATCGATCATAACATTTGTCTTCAAATTTGACATCAATGACAACATCTCCAACATCTAAGCTATGCAATATAATAGAAACGTTATATTTATTATACATTTGATTTAAGAATGCCTTTAAAAGAGGCAACATGTTTATAAAGGTTCTAAAAGAATAGGACACAGCCTTGGTAAAACATGTGAATCACTTATAAAGTGATATGCTGAGTTCAAAAGCACGTTTGGAGGTCAAACTGCATAATACAAATTGCGCAGTATATAAAGGATATTGGCCAACGATTTAAAGTCTTAAAAAGACTTAGTCAAACTTAAGGAGTCCAACGTGTAAGCGGTGAGTATTGCTGAAAGCGCATGGAAGACTTAAACCATTGGTTGATTTGCTGAGTAATAAGTAGAAACCAGCGCATATGAGATTAAATCAAAGAGTCGATTTAATATAGACTTCTATTAAACACATTTAAACTTTGGCTCTATACACCGATATAATTTAATATGATGAAACTCGAATTTTGGAACATTCACGGCACTAGGTAAAGGAGCGCATATTACCAGCCAAGAATACACAGGAGTGAACATGAATTATATGCCATGTGTTACGCAGCCCCAGCAATAAAATAGGAGTCATTTCACATAATTAAGTGCCTTGGTCAATAATTTCATCTGAATGATTAAAGATTTAAGCCCAACCATGAATAAATGCATGCGCAGCAACCTAAATGTTGATATAGAATAGATATCAACTGTGTAAAAAAGTGAATTTGTTGTTAAAGAGTCTTGGCGCAGTCGATATATAATGCTATTTGTATGGCTTTATTGCTTGTCCTTGCTGTCATACTTTCAACTGCAAACTGCTTCATCATATGAATCAATATTGGAAGGGTTGATGCCTTTAATAATCTTGGACTTGGTCAAACATCAAAGCACGATTTGCTGTGAATATGGAACATCTGTTGAACACTCCAAAACATCGATGACTTTGTCAATATCAAATGAGTTTATGAGTTACACTCAGATAGGAATAAGTTGATACATGTTGGGGTGGCAAGCTTTGGTCATTGACTGATTCTCTTCTTTGTTAAAGTGCGCCACCGTTCAGTCTGTTTATCTTTGAATTCTGTAGCTGTATTTCAGTCACGTGGAAGTTGAATAATTATTCAATTTGCTGTAACGAATTGGGTCAATCTGTTGATAACAAGCTGAGTGTTTACTTACTTGTTTGCCACCTTTCTATTGAGTGACAGTGGTGTTGCTTTGCATGTATGTTGCCGTCTCTTTCATAACTAAACTGTTGGCTTTGTGGTTGCTAGCTTGCTGTATAAATAGCAGCCAGACTTCTTCATTTGGGACGCCACATTCTCTCTCTCTTTGTGAGTTATTTCTGGAGCAGCAATCTGCTTTTCACTGAGATTTCTATCTGCATTATTCCATCTCACAATGAAGGAGAAGCTTGATTATCTTATGCTTACTTTTCTGAAGTGATCAATTGCCATCAATCAGAATCATTCATTTCTATGTGATCATTACTACCATTGAGGGAGGCGTATCATACAAAAGGAATACGCCTTTGCTGGTTATTACATCTGAGTTTTACCAGTTTATTATATCTGATTTCTGAGTAAGAAAAGAGTGGACTTTGTGAGGAAGAGTTGTCTAATTCTGAGAGAAGAATGCTTTCAACAAGAAAGGGAGTGAGAATTGATTTGGGAAGCTGAGTTAAGCTGAGCAACCAAAGGAGAAGGCTGCCTTGTCTTCAGTATTTGGGAAAAAGCGATAACAGGCATGGGGTTTCTTCTTCTTATCATCTTAAAAGGGTTTCCTATATTTTCTATGCTATTATATACTAGGTATGATTGAACATGTACAGCACATATGATACACTTAGCTAAGTTATTTATTTAACCAGGAAAGCTTGTGTTTACTCCTAGGAGAGGTCATCCAATATGGGAGAGGTTTAATGTACTTCTATGTAAGTAGATTGTTTGAGGACAGGTTATCTGGGATGATGGACTATCCATTGAAGGATATACCTATCTTAAGTACTTACTAACTAAGTAGTTTAATTCCAAGTAGATTATATGGTGATAGGTTATCTAGGATGACGGACTATCCATTGGAGGATATACCTATGCGTAGCTTAAGATAGCCTTAAGTCAAATCGGCCCTGAATAGTGGATGTGACAAATGACCCTCAGTAGAACATACTAAATGAAACACTTTGATCAAAGTAGTGCAATGTACGACATCCACTTAGACTGTGTGATGCTTGAGCCTACACTGTTAGTTCACCGTGATCCCTTATTACATGCTAGTTCAAGAGTTGTCGGGTTGCACAGGTTCTAGTTATGTAGGACACAACACTATGCTCAATTGTTTGTCGTTATCGGTTACTCTACCAATCTCTTCGTTGAAGGGAAGGGCCATCTATCAAATGATAGATGTGTGGGTGACCTCATTATGAGTTTGTGGTTGGTGGAAAAGTGCCTGAGTGATGCTTCTCCACAGCAGGCGACCAAAGAACCAAGATTTGAAAGGACGGATTCCTAGACCATCTTACAGCTATTTGTTCTAAAGCTCATTGGAGCTATGTATGTAAAGGTATGTATTCTTGTTTCGTGTACGTATGAGGTTATTGTAATGAAGTGGAATCTTTATTGTAAAATGATATGGCAACTTGTTCGTATATTTTCAATAAAAGAAAGAAAAATTTTATTGCAATGACTTGTTAGCACGTTTATTTACTCATATGATGTAAATTTAGATATTTTTACTGCACTGAAGGGTTGGCACGTTACATCGTTGTTTATGATAATATTGTTGATTGCATTGCATTACACAAAGCATACTTCATAGTGCATAAATAATAACTAGATGGTTACAGTTGTAAAATTTCAATTACAAAACGGGAATCAATTGGTTCATACTTGTGATTTAACAGTACTTGAAATTTCTAGAACAATGTCAAAGAGAATTGTATGAAGAGTGTGAAAGGGAAATTATATGACAAAGGAAGAAATTGCAAAGTTCAACCTAATAGGTTTTGAATCAAAAAGCTCAAGATAAAGTAATAGAAAATGCTTTTGAAACAAAATCTTAAATCTCAAAAGACCATAAATGATATTAAAATGTTCTCGTTGATAACTATTTAGCAGATTTGTAAAAGAGTAAAGGGAGTGTTAAATATTTTCCATTAGATAATAAAGACCTTCTAGTACAAAAGAAGGGAGCAACTATTTGAGCCACAATTTTAGCTATTATTATTCAAGTAAATTTTCCTTCATTTTGCATATAAGTGGATGATGGAATTAAAAACATTGATGGATTTTAAGTTGAGAATTTGAGAGATTTTAAGTACAAGTTTCAATGGAAAATCAAAGCACGAGGAACATTCCCTTTCAATGGAAAACCAAAGCACAAGGAACATTCCCTTTCAATGGGGGATAGTTGCTGCCGAAATCTATCTGGATTGTTAAAGATAAAATATATGAGGCCTGCTTCAGGAGGGAATTAGATAAGCCCACAAGACTAGGGCATGACTTCTCTCAAGGCATGTATTAGTTTTCCTGATACCTATTTACATGCATGGAGTTACACTATATATGTCTAAAGCATTTATATTCTGCTATTGTACTCCTTGCAAACCTTCTAAACCTCCATGTATATGATGATCCTAAATGGAATGTAGTTCCCAAACAAGTGCAAGGTATAGTGAGTTTCACCAATTAACAAGGCATTAAGCTTACATAATATATAGAAAATTTAAATATAACCACAACAATCCTTCTTTTTGATATAAAATACTGCTACAGATCATTTTTTTCAGCACCATAAGTTGAATTTTATCTTTCTAATAGGAACCATTCTGCTTCCGGTTCCACAATGTCTATATACTACTATGTATATACTTATGCTTCCCACCTGATTATACAATTGTCACTACCCTACCCGCTTGTCATTAAAACTTGATGGCCAGTGTTGAATTGAAGCCCCAAATTATCACACTTTGTTAGCATCTGAAAAGGAAATTTGTCCCAACCTAACCTTGATAATCTAAACAACCACCTTGGTATTATTGTTGACAATTGAAATGTTAAAATTCTTTTGAATAGTTAGGATCACAAGAATCAAAGAAAAGAAACCTATTGAGGTTGATATCAAACCAATAGAGTTTCGTTTCAGTTCAGTCTGGCTTTCTATATTTACTTTTGGCAAGTACTCTTATAAGGTTCAGATATGTTAAAAAAATAAAATAGAAGCCTTACTTAGTATTTATGATGATGTCTACTATTTCCAACTAAATTGTGTCTTTGAATTTATATACATGGAAAGCATTACTACAAGCCTAAGGCAAATGATAGAGTGTGGAATATTGAGAAAAAAGCAGCATATCTCGTAACCATTCCATATTCCATGTTAATGTCCTTAACATCAAATGTAGAAACATACCAAAGAATGTCATTATTTTAATGTCCTTAACATCTATTAGAAATATATGTCCATTAAAGGTCACCTACCTGTGATTTGCCTCAGCAACGACTAGTGCTCAGTTCTGTGCTAAAAATCAATGAAAAAAACTGATTAAATAGCAATTTCACGCGATTAGGGTATCGCGATGGGTTGGTTGGGCAATTTTTTCACAATTTTTACACATTTTTTTCACAATTTAAACCCTTAAAAATTGTTGAACATCATTGAAAATCATGGCTGATTAAATCAGGAATTTTGGGGGAAAAAATCTTTTCGATCGAAATTTTTTAAAAAATCGGGATTTTTGCGATTTTTTGAGGATTTATACTTCTATGGATAGTACCATACAAAGAAAATATAAAAATACGCACACACACAAAGTGCTAAAATCAGAATCATATTCAGATAACCACACAACATGCATAGAATAAACAGAACCATAAAAGCTAAGTTACTGGATTCGTACCCACAGGCCTCGAACCCGGTTCGGGTGCGAACCCGGTATGGGTTCGCCTGTGGGTATGCGCTGGGTACGCACAGGGTGCGTGCCCAGCGAGTACTTTGCCCAAAGGTACGCGGACCCGGGGGTACCAGCCGCGTACCCGGGCGAACCATTGAGAACCCACGGCCCAGCACTTAAAAAGTGGGCCAAAAAGTGAAAAAAAAACAATTTTTTAATTTCTATTTTGCCTCTTAACCCTAAAACGACCCAATATGAGGCCTTTCAACACTAAAACATTTCATTTTTACCTCTCATTTTGCTCTCTCCATATTTTCTTTCCATCTTAGCATTTTGCAGGGAGGTGATTGCATTTGAAGGAGATCGATTGTGGAGTGGCAAATAGCTTCTACAAAGGAGATTTAAGTGTTCAAGGTATGCATTTAAACCCTATTCTTCAATCTTTTGATGAATTTTTTTAAGTTTCTTAGTTTTTGATGAATTTTTTCAAGTTTGTGAAGAAGTTTTTCAAATATATATTTTTTTTTCATTTTTTTTATAGATTGCAACAATGGCCAGTAGTCAAAGTTCAGTGGGTGGGGATGGAAGCCAAAAGTTCAAAATTGATAAAGGATCTCCTTTATGGAGACATACCACACGAATTTCACAAATTCCTAGAGGGGGGGGGTTTGTTTGGAAGTGTAATTTTTGCAATGTACAATATAATAGCTCCTACTACCGAGTGAAACTTCATTTTATGGGCCTTGGTGGTAAAGGGATTAATATGTGTGTGGGCCCAGATAAGAAGGGGTTTTCTGCTGTACAAATAGCAGCATTTATAAAAGAACAAGAAGATGCTGACAATTCGGTTGCAAGAGGAAAACAAACTAGTTATAGTTCCGGAAAGAAAAAAACAACATTACCCACTCAAATAGTTAGGCCCTCTAGACATCCCTTCTTGTCTATACCCTCTACGGAAGAAGAAGATGAAGAACCAGAAACCACCACCCCCAAGAGAGGTCCATTAGAGAAGGCATTTAAAATGGAGGCAAGAGATATTGCTGAAGAAAAAATTGCACGTTGCCTCTATGCCAATGGTCTTCCATTCAACTTGGTGAGATCACCATATTGGAAGGACATGGTGTCAGCAATAAATAGTGCACCTCCCGATTTCACAAGTCCTGGGTATGAAAAGGTGCGTACCACCTTATTGCAAAAAGAGAAGAAATATGTAGAGGCCCAACTATAACCAATTAGAGATTCTTGGGTTGAAATAGGTGTATCTATTGTTTCCAATGGATGGAAAGATTGAAAAAACCGTCCATTGATTAATGTTATTGCATTCCCTTAAGGGGCAATAAGTGTTTTGAGGGCTGGATCGCGGAAGGGAAGGAAAGATGCAGTTGTTCATTCTGTGATCTCTACTGACTCCATAGGAGATGGTGGTAGTGAAAATGTTGTCCAAGTAATTACGGACAATGCAAAAGATTGCAGGGCTGCAGGTGCTTTGGTAGAGGCCAGATATGAGCACATCTTTTGGACACCGTGCACCGTACACTCCCTCAATTTGGTGATGCAAGCAATTGGCACCCAAATAGAGTGGGTGAAAGAAATATACCGGGAGTCTGAGGAGATCCAGATGTTTGTGACAAACCACCATATGTCACAAGCAATTTTCAGAACTTTTTCAACATTGGAATTGTTGAAGGTAAATTTTAAAATTTAATTTATTTAGTTTCATTTATCATTTATGTCATGTTTTACATAATTGAATAAAATAATTTTTTGCATTATTTACATATTTTAAATGTGTTATTAACTTACTATTAACATGTTCTTAGGTTGCCGAGACCCGGTTTGCATCTCACACAATTGTTCTGAGACGACTTGTGAAGGTGAAAGATGCATTGAGTCAAATGGTTATTAGCAACCAATGGGGTATATGGAAGCAATCAAATTTAGAGAGGGCCCAAAAAGTCAAGGCATTGATCTTGAATGACGATTGGTGGGATCGTGTGAATTATGTATTGGAATTCACCGAACCTATCATGTCTATGCTTCGGTTTGCTGATACAGATGAACCATGCTTGGGGGATGTCTATGATAGCATGGACACAATGTTGGAAAAAATAAAAATAGAAATACAAAAAAAAGAGAATGATCCTCAAGACACCTTGTACAAAAGGGTGGAAGCAATTGTTCTTCATCGTTGGAACAAGATGACAACTCCATTGCACCTCCTTGCATATGCCCTATCTTCGAGGTACTATACCACTGAAGTACTTTCTATCCCAGGGAGAATACCGCCATATAGAGATTCTGAAGTTGCTAATGGGTATAAGATGGCATTTAGTAGAATGTTCAGTGATCCAGAAGTGCATGCAAGTGTCATGAGAGAATTTGGAACATTTGTCACAGGAAAATCAAAAAATCATAACGCTTCTGTTGCTAGAGACCAATACAAAATGGATGCTCTTACATGGTGGTACCTCCATGGTCAAGATTATATGTACCTCCAACCTCTTGCAATCAAGATCCTCTCACAAGTAAGTTTTCTTTTTTTTGCCACTTGTATTGTAAAATTTAACACTTAACATTCTTGAATTTATCTTGCATTTTTTTATTTTATTTTTAATTTTGTTGGTTTTCTCTCCAGGTTGCAAGCTCTTTTGCCACTGAACGGAATTGGAGTACATACTCCTTTATCCACTCAATGAAGCGTAACCGGTTGGCTGCAAAAAGAGCTGAAGACTTAGTGTATATTCATTCCAATTTGCGTCTTCTGTCACGTAAGGATCCTCAATACAGGCAGGGGGCAGCGAGGCTTTGGGATGTAGCACCCGAGTCTACTGACTTGGATGCAACCATTCAGGATCTTGCTAGAGCCACTATGGATGATGTGGGTGATATTGATGACATATCACATGGTGTTGGATCCGCTTTGGGTTCAAATGATGATGATTTTGAAGTTGAAACCACTCAAAATCCAAGTCATGATGATTCTGACAATCCTTTTGATGATTGATGAGCACATGAACAATGAACATTGAATCATGTTTCAATGTTTCATGAACTACATTTTGTCATTTTGTAATTCAGTAATTTTATTTGAATATTTTTCAACTATCAAATGGCATTTAATATTTATCTTTGGCATTTGGCATTGATCAATGATCAAGTATCATACTATGAAATGATTTAGTTTTACAATTCTATTTCTCTATATTTCTCTTATTTTTTTGTATATATAATACATATATATAGATTTATAATATATTAAATTATTAATATATATATATATATATATACACACGTACCCATACGTACCCAAACCCCTAAAAAAATTTTGCCCGTACCCACGTACCGGGTTCTCGTGCCTGAACCCGTCCCCGAACCCGAACTGGTAACTTAGCATAAAAGACTACTCGAGACTCAATGTCAATTTCTCAGAATTTATCTTCAGAGTCAATATCAAGGTTAAACAATCTTTCTCATTACTTTGTAAATTCATGATGAGTTGAAACCTGCTATGTTAAGAAAACCTGCTCTTAGTCTGCCTCTCTTATATGAGTAATTTTCACTCATTTTGTTGCAGATGCTATGTTTTCTAAAATAAGTAAAATTAGCTTATAAATTTCTGGACTTGACTAGGTGAACTTTGTTGCAGATGATTGGAGAAAAAGGTTTACATGGTCAAATCCAGAAATTTACAAGCTAATATTATGGACTGTGGAAAAAAAAAAATTTCTTTAATTTATAAGTAAAATTGTTTTATGTGAATTCTTATTTCAAATATCTGCACTTGTGTATTTCTTCTGAAAGTGAAGTTGCAAGTTGGTAAGATGTGGCGTTCTCTAACACCTATCAATGAAATCAAATGATTCATCATTGAGACATTCCAGCTATTGAATGTTAATTGTTTCCAAGACTTGAAAAAAGTCATGAACTCCCATTTCCATTTATTCTTCACAAGCAATACAGGTTCAATTCATGCAGAGTTCAATTATATTCCATCGCCTCCAGTTATTTAATGATATCATATGTTTTCATGCTCCTCCATACATTTTCCTATCCAGCTTCTAGTTGCATTTTTTGTTGGAATTTGTCATCAAATACAATAAAAAACGACAATAACTATCCTAATCATTTCATTTAAACTGTAACTTACAAATATAGATTACTTCTACGATGAACGGAGAGGGCTGTGATAAGATATCTGGCTACTTGTAATTGCTTTCTGGTTGTAAAGGTGGGATATTGTGTACACTGTAAACCAAGAATATTGACAGAATGGTGATTCAACCAATTATACAAGGCATAGTTGCTTCACCTTCAATTTATGTGTGTCTATATTACACAAAAATCTTGAGGATTTTTGTTTCTGAGGTACCTGGAAATCAGGATTCCTGTTGGCTAAGATTCCTAATTGACAAACTGACAGAATTCATATGGAAACAGATTTCTTCAGCTAGTAAGACATTTTTTCAGGCATTTGAATTTGGGATATATTGAACCTGATAACATTGTTCAATATTTTGTACCATAGTGAAGAGTTTAATCATTTTTTTTTTCAGGAACTATAATATCATCTGAAATATGGTTGCAACTCTTTTGTATCATAATTAGAAAATTATACAATTCATAAAAATGCTCACGTACCCTGTGTAATCAAACAGGGTACCACAGATCCATCCTAGAATTGCCTGGGTATGTATATATAATTCATAAAAAAGGACAGGTACCCTGTACTAACATACCTAAGTGATGACAGCACAGATACAGGGTACCCTGTGTGATTCCAATAGGTACCTGTACCCAAAACATTTCATACCCGTTTCCGAGCAGTTGCAGGCCAATTCGGTAACACAGATTCAAAGCAATCAATTAGAATCCTTTTCAAAACTTGGTATCCCAGTTTCTGTTGTATTCATGAAGATTAATAATAACATTAATGGGTTTGCCATAATGAAGATGTTTGCAAATTCTGGAAGGCATTGTCAGGACAATATTGCTTTCCAGCATATTAATCTTCATATGGAAGACTGTAGGGAAGAAAAGAAGAAAGAATTATAAAAGAACCGATATGGAAGATGTTAATGTTCAACAGCGTCAGGTTGTATCTTCCAGATCAGCGTATGATGATAATTCAAATGGAGCCTTATGGCTATTTGAATTATATACACTCTCCTTCATTTGAGCCGACATGAAGAAATGAAGAAACACGTCTTTTGTGATGAGGCCGTCATCATACCTCTTGGCGCGATTTTCCTTGAGGACGACTTTCCTCTTATTGGTTGCGTCTCCTTGTATAATATTTTCTCCTATTTCTAGCCGACTTATATTTAAAGTGGTGTCCCTTCATATTGTATATATATGAGATCGCTCTCTCATTATGATCATGAAGCAAAGTTCGATATTCTTTCTCCTATTAAGAGTGCGAATTCCTTAAAGAGCAGTTAGCGAATTCTTTTAAGTGCAGATTGTAATCTGTGTGATTGCATCTAGAGTTGATGCTATTCTTGGTCATTGTATTTGGCCTCATTGTACAAAAGAGTGTTGTTCTTTAATAATATATTTGAGAGATTTTGTTGCTGGGTTTTTCTCCCTCAAGAGGAGGGTTTTCCCAGGGTATCTGCTGTGTTATTGTGTCTGATTTGAATTAACTTTTGTACATACAATCTGATCATTAACATTTACATGGTATCAGAGCGGGTTTGAGAGGATCGTGATCAGATTTTTTCCTAATCAGCAATACCCTATTTGTTCACTTGCCTACATTAGTCGAGATGGTGAACGGGTTGAAGATTGAGGATAGACTCGATGGAGCATCTAACTTCACATCAGGGAGATTTAGGATAATGCTGACATTGCGTGAAAATGACTTGGGCAAGTTCGTGGAGTCTAGCGTTCCTGAACCTAAGGAGGAAGAAGAGAAGTTGCAGTGGGTAAAGAAAGATATTAAAGCAATGAAGATATTGGTTGATTCCGTCAAGGATCACATTGTTCCTATTGTCTCTAAGTTGAAGACAGCGAGAGACATGTTCAAAACATTGGAAGAGATGTACGAAATCAACAATACCAGCCGAGCACTTGCACTGAAGCAACAACTACATCATGTGAAAATGGCGAAAGGTGAATCAATGATTGCATACTTTATGAGGATTGCAGATTTGAGAGATCGGCTCTCGACAATAGGGCATATGGTTGATGACAAAGACTTGACTATGCTCGCTCTCAATGGTCTACCTTTGTCTTGGGAATCTTACATTCAGGAAATCAGTGCAAGATCAAAATTGCCTAAGTTTGATCACCAAAGATCAGATTGCATTCAAGAGGAATCTAGGTTGTTGGCAAGAGGCGCTGGTCAAAGTTCAAAGAACGAAGACATTCATGTTCTTGCCTCCCATGCTTCAAAGAAGAAAGGAAAAGCTGGAAGGAAAGGATTCTTCAAGAGGAATCGGGACAAGGGAAATGATGATGCACCTCCATTCAAGAAGAAGAGCGACATGTCCAAGATTCAATGTTTTAGATGTGATAAGTTTGGGCACTTCGCTAAGTATTGTCCAACTAGACCTAAGCAACAAGTTACCGTTGCGGATGTTGATGATGCTTCTCCGCAAAAGGATTCAAGTGAATATTTGTTCTACTTGGCATTGGCAAGCAGTGTACCTTCCGACACCAACACTTGGCTGATCGACAATGGTGCTTCACAACACATCACTGGTTTTAAGGAGCACTTATCAAGTTTGGTGGAGGAGGAGTCTTCTGAACAAGTCATCATTGGAGATGATGCTAGCTACTCCGTGAAAGGAATTGGGACCTCTACACTTCATTTGGATTCCGGCATCACACTTCAGTTGAGTAATGTGCTTTATGTTCCTAGAATCAAGCACAATCTTATTTCTATTTCAGCCTTGGAAGATAAAGGATATCAAGTTGCCTTCTCCAAAGGAAAAGTTCTAGTGTGTTTGGAGAACTCTAGCTTCAAGGATGCTCAAGTAATTGGAGTCAGACATGAAAGTCTTTACAGAGTCTGCACTCGTCCTCTACAAGCTTTGGTTCATGATTCTTCAAGTCTATGTGATCTTTGGCATCGGAGATTGGCTCACCTACACTTCCAAGCCTTACCTATTGTGGAGAAGATGGTGTCGGGCCTTCCTAAGTTCAACCAGGAGCATGAAGGTACTTGCAAGGGCTGCGCTTTGGGTAAGAATATAAAAGCCCCTTTTCATAGTAGAGAAAATAGATCTAAGTATATTTTAGACCTTATTCATTCTGATTTATGTGGTCCTATGTCTGTTCCGTCTTCGAGTGAATTCTTGTATTATGTTCTTTTTATTGATGACCACTCTAGGAAGACTTGGATTTATTTTTTGAAAACTAAAGAGTCTGAGGAAGTGTTAAATAGGTTTAAGGAATTTAAAGCCTTGGTAGAAAATCTTTTTGATAAAAGAATTAAGGTCCTCAGATCTGATAATGGTGGACAATACACCTCTAGCAGTTTTCGGAATTTTTGTATTGATGCAGGGATTAAGAGGGAGTTTTGTGTCCCCTATAATCCTCAACAGAATGGTGTTGCGGAAAGAAAGAACAGGACAATCGTGGAAGCAGCGAAGGCCATGATCCATGATCAAGATTTGCAAACCTTCTTATGGGTAGAAGCTTCCAGGACGACTGTATATGTTCAAAACAGAAGTCCTCATAAGATCTTGGAGAATATGACTCCGGAGGAAGCCTTTACAGGAAAGAAGCCTGAAGTCAGTCATTTGAGGATCTTTGGATGTCCTGTCTATATTCATGTTCCAAAGGAAAAGAGAGCTAAGTTGGAACCTTCTAGCAATAAGGGAATATTTGTGGGCTACAGTGAGACATCAAAAGCCTACAGAATATACATTCTAGGACAGAAGTTGATCGAGATCAGTAGGGATGTCACATTCGAGGAAGATGTTGCATTCAGGAGATCTAGGGGCATTCATAAGGAGATTGATAATGAAGAGTCTCCTCAAGATATGGAAGTTGACCATACTCCTGGGATTCAAAGGGAGACTTCAGAACCAAAAGAAGATATTGATCCTATTGAACCCTTGGAACCTACTGATGGGCCTTCTGACATTGTTATTGGAAGAAAGAGACCTCTATTGGCCAAACGTACCATGCAAGAGGCTGAAATTTTTGCAGCTCCTAGAGGCACATTCAGAGAAAGTAAAAGGCCACATAAGTTCTCCAGTTATGTTGCCTTAATGAGTCAGATTATTGAATCTGATCCTACCTGTGTTGAGGAAGCATCTAGTCTTCAAGTTTGGCGTGATGCTATGTCAGAGGAGTATCAGTCAATTCTTAAGAATGATGTTTGGGGCATTGTTCCTAGACCCGAGAGCAAGTTTGTGGTATCTTCTAAATGGCTATTCAAGATTAAGCATGCTGCAGATGGGAGCATTGAGAAGTACAAGGCAAGATTTGTGGCTCGTGGGTTTTCTCAGAAAAAGGGAGTCGATTACAAAGAAACATTTGCTCCTGTTGCTCGCTATACTTCTGTCAAAACCATTATGGCTATTGCTGCATCTAGAGGATGGAAGATTCACCAGATGGACGTGAAGACAGCCTTTCTCAATGGAGTGATTGAGGAAGAAGTTTATATAGAGCAACCGGATGGATTTGAGGTTCATGGGAAGGAGTCACATGTTTGCAAGCTAAAGAAGGCCTTGTATGGTCTTAAGCAGGCTCCTCGCGCTTGGTACGAAAGAATTGATCGCTACCTGTCAAGTTTCGGCTTCTTGAAGAATGATGCTGATTCAAATCTCTACTTCAAGGTAATCAATGGTGATGCATTAATATTGGTCTTATATGTTGATGATTTGATTCTTACTGGAGAAGATCACCTAATTCTCGAGTGCAAGAAGGAGTTGACTTCGGAAGTTGAGATGAAGGACCTTGGGCTCATGCATTACTTCCTTGGATTAGAAGTCTGGCAGAAACCAAATGAGATGATTCTAAATCAAGGGAAGTACACCATTGATATACTTAAGAGATTTGGTATGATGGATTGCAAATCCATGTCTACACCCATGGAGACCAACCTACATAAGTTGAAGGAGGTTGCAGCTAATTCAGACTTGGTGGATCCTACATTGTACAGACAACTAATTGGATCATTGATGTACCTAGTTAACACTAGACCTGATATTTGCTATGCAGTGAGTGCACTTAGCCAGTTTATGTGTGATCCGAGACAGATACATCTTGTTGCAGCTAAACATATCCTGAGATACTTGCGTGGCACAGTTGGATATGGGTTGAGGTATTCTTCAAATGCAGATTTGGAGTTACATGGCTATACAAATTCTGATTGGGCAAGGTGTGTCACAGATCGGAAGAGCACCTCTGGTTGTTGCTTCAGTTTGGGTTCTGCTATGATTTCCTGGTGCAGTAGGAAGCAGTCATTTGTAGCATTGAGTGCAGAGTATATTTGCAGCTTGTATGGCAACTTTCGAGCGGTGTGGCTTCGTAAGCCCGAGGATTGTTTGGACAATCAATGGAGCCTACTATCATTCATTGTGATGTCGAGTTGTGTGAAGCTTTCTGTCAATCCTGTGTTCCATGACAGAACCAAGCACGTTGAGATCAAGTACCACTATATTAGAGACATGGTATTGCGGAAGGCTGTACAGTTGAGGTACATCAGCACTGATGAGCAGACGGCAAATATTCTCACCAAGCCTCTCTCCAGGATAAAGTTTGTGTACTTTTGAGATAAGCTTGGTATGGTGGAGAATCCAGCCTTGACTGAGAAAGAGTCTCAGTATCAGTGAGCCTGTTTAATGAGTTCTTCTCTGTGAGAGAAGTTCGAGGTGAAATCCCTTGTTAATGTATTTTCCTCTGAGACGGAGGAATTTGAGGTGCAAGCCCTTGTTAATGCATTTCTCTTTGAGATTTGAGGTGAAAGCCCTTGTTTCCACCCTCTGAGTTGAGTCATGGTGGATGTCGTGTGTGACTCCATGACATATGTTGTACTTGTGTTTCACCCTCTGAGAGAGTCATGGTGAAAGTCACGTTGAGGTGACAACAACACGCAAGTGATGAACACTTGTACTTACAATAGTATGGTTGATATCGTGTTGAGGCGATATCTAATATCACGTTGAGGTGATATTCTTCTTCTCACTAATGGTTGTAGCCATAGTGATAGACATCACGTTGAGGTGATATGTCTTGTGCAACTGGAAGAAACATCCCTAGCTGAGAGGGAGTGTTAATGTTCAACAGCGTCAGGCTGTATCTTCCAGATCAGCGTATGATGATAATTCAAATGGAGCTTTATGGCTATTTGAATTATATACACTCTCCTTCATTTGAGCCGACATGAAGAAATGAAGAAACACGTCTTTTGTGATGAGGCCGTCATCATACCTCTTGGTGTGATTTTCCTTGAGGACGACTTTCCTCTTATTGGTTGCGTCTCTTTGTATAATATTTTCTCCTATTTCTAGCCGACTTATATTTAATAAGTGGTGTCCCTTCATATTGTATATATATGAGATCGCTCTCTCATTAAGATCATGAAGCAAAGTTCGATATTCTTTCTCCTATTAAGAGTGCGAATTCCTTAAAGAGCAGTTAGCGAATTCTTTCAAGTGCAGATTGTAATCTGTGTGATTGCATCTAGAGTTGATGCTATTCTTGGTCATTGTATTTGGCCTCATTGTACAAAAGAGTGTTGTTCTTTAATAATATATTTGAGAGATTTTGTTGCTGGGTTTTTCTCCCTCAAGAGGAGGGTTTTCCCAGGGTATCTGCTGTGTTATTGTGTCTGATTTGAATTAATTTCTGTACATACAATCTGATCATTAAAATTTACAGAAGACTGTAGGGAAAGAAAAGAAGCAAGAGTTATCAAAGTAACAAGATACTTGAGCCATAGTTTCCAGCAGGAATTATAGGATGTATAGTGCTACATGATTAATATGATGGTTGACCAGTTTGATACCAATTTCCAATAAGATTGATTGAGAATCCATAGGATTGATGAAGGCCATCTCAGACTGATTAACATTCAGATTTATTTATTAATTATCAGCTGGAAATGTTAGTAAGGAGCATATTTATTTACATGTTTCTGTTACATGGGTAGTTTGATACATAACAGCAAATTTAATCAGTCAACCCAATTACTGACCAGTTTTTTGACAATTATATCAGTACAAAGTCTCTATTTTTTGGCAGATTGCTAATTTATTTCAAGTAAAATCCCAATTTTTTGGTCCAAAACTTAGAGTCTCTAGTTATTTTCTGTTTTTTGCAGCAATTTTCCTGATTTATCATTTAACCCTAAACCAATTTTTTCCAGATTAATTGAAAAAACATCTTTTGGTTTCCCAATTTATTCTCAACAAGAGATTTTTGCTACTCTGGTTTTATAAATCAAAGAATTTTGCTCTATCCACATTCAAAGCTAAGCTCAATTTCATATGCATGGATGGCACCTTTGCATGTTGTACATTTAACAAGAATCATCCTCTATGGCAATTTGCCAAGCAAGCCAGGCATACTAGAGGAAATAGATGTGTTTTCTTGTGGCAGGGGTAATAATAAATGAACAACAAAGCTACAAACACAAGAAAGAAAAATCATATCCTTTAAGCTGTTCTAGAAGAACCCTGAGGACTCAAGTTGAAACGCATTTGCTGCAACAGTCCATATACACAACCATTTCCCCAACTTGAAGAAAGGCATTCTAAAAGAAGCTCAACATGGACTTGTCAGACCCCATCTGTTATAATTTTATAAACAAGTAAATTGAAATTGTAAAATACTAAACAGGCCATGAAAAATCAGCCTAGAGTAACTTACGATTTCTCATCCCCAAATTTCCACCAGTCAGGCTCATACCATTGTTGACTCCTGCATGACAAGGAACAATAATAACCGTAGATGAGGACATATTGAAAAGTTTCAAACAAGGTGAGTGAAGTCCTACTGTTTTATAATCAGAATTATTCTTTTAACATTGCATCAATCGCACAGCAGTTGAAATTTCAAATTACATAAGCGAGAAAAACAAACACACATTATTACACCTTCAAATCAGTTTTTCATTCCTTCAAAAAACTTACAAGGAAACCTCTGCAAACTGTTCACCACAGCTGCACAGTATTTTATCACTACATATTATTTTTCTATCTTGTGCCTATCTTTATACTATTTAGCAAAAATTTATTCTTCAAAAAGCTCCTTATCTCTTGCAAGAGATGAATTAGAAGATAGCATAAGAAGCTGACATAGATTTCTTGGATGCAATGATACATAATTTATACATAAGGCTATAAATTTCAATTGTAATCACCTTATTCAATTATATAATGCAGGAAAATTGGCTGAGATGAAGATTGACATGAAATGCGGTGCAGAAAATGTAGTAAGAATGCACTTTAAGATGGGCTAAGATGAAGATTGTCATGAAATGTGGTGTAGAAAATGTAGAAAAGATGCACTTTAAGATTTTGTTGCAGTCATTATAAACCACTTTAAAAAACTGGAATTGCTTTCCAGCAATAAAAACTAGAATTGCAATATGTCTAGCAATATAGTTATGATTCCTGTACAGAATGATGCTAAGAGAAAACACTATAAGCTAGATAGAATGATAATGTAAATTTCATTTACTAGTGGTGCAAATAATTAGTGCATTTGCATACTAAAATTTGCACTAAATCTTTGCTAGGTAAAGCCATCACAACCCTTACACAAGTGTGTCTTATATGACCCAGCTTGATTGTAATTACCAAAAGCTAGGACCTTACTCTTCACTAATCACATCCCCAGACTTAATACATCCCATGTATATCCGTCGTTTGTCTCGGAGACCAGCAATAGTTTTCACAAACTGATCTGCATATCAAACAAGTACACATCATAGGATTTATGAAAAATCATGAGGGCCATACAGAAAAAGATGTATATGCAAAGGTCCATTTATATTGAAATCTCTCTTCATTCTTTCATTTTCCATTCACATAGTTTCATGTATTTAAAAGAAAAAACATGAAGAGTTACCTAGGTTTAGATAAATACTATCATCAACCTTGACATAGAAATCAGCATCCCAATACTCCACCACAGAACTAAAAAAGAGCTTTGCTTTCTGAGCTAACTCCTCTGTGGCTTCTTCATGGCTTTCCTACAAGTTACAAGAATTTGTACTAGAACATCAATATCTTTTACACATATCTGATTAGCTTAAGACAAGCAAATGTAAAAATACATCTAAATGACCATTATTTAGTGCATATAACCAACAGA
The DNA here is from genome assembly GCA_007258455.2 of Sequoia sempervirens. NCBI lineage: Eukaryota > Viridiplantae > Streptophyta > Pinopsida > Cupressales > Cupressaceae > Sequoia > Sequoia sempervirens. The sequence goes on from VDFB02378836.1 coordinate 55,932, forward strand.
TATCTAATTGAGTTCAAACAAACATCCAAATGCCATGCTGAATAAATGAATAACTACAGAAATATTACCAAATGTATTACTGAATTAGAAATAAAAGTACACAGCATTTCTTTTACGAAGACATAGTAGGCACCATTTTCTAATAGAATATATTGAGGAGATGTTTTCAAGTAAAATGAGACCCTGCAATGAATTCTAAAAGCTATTAATGTCTGTGGGTGACCAATAATTGTAGAGGCCAATGCAACAACCAAGCACTGTTTTTCTTAAGACTAGGCAAAAAAATGTGTAAAAACCATTCTTCTCCTATTTAACATAATGTGGAGAAAATAAAAAACAAAAATAAATATGCATAACTGTAGGGCATCTTAAGTGAGGTGCATTATAACAGAAACATTCAATCAAAATATTGGTTGTTAAGTCCTCAATGTCTATGACATTGTCATGTCCCCTTTTCGGAAATAGAGACATGGAGAAGACCTCTAGCCTATTCCCATTTTTTTGTAGGCTAAAGGATAAACCAAGGGAAATAATTAATAATATTATTTTAAGTTGGGCCTAGTAATTCCTATTTTAAGGGGCAAATTAATATTATTATTAGAATTTAAAATGTTTTGGGATTCATTCCATAGTGTGATGGTTAAGGTGCGGCATCGTTGTTGTGGCCACTAGGGTTCAAAGTTCAAACCTCCATTGGGCCATTGTGATCACAAGCATCGTATTTCCGCTGATCCAATGTGCTCGCAGGCTTCTACGGCAGTGTTGAGGCTACTAATGGCATTCATGCCATGTGATAGGCGTTCATGCGTATGTTGTTGTGCTCCGTTCCCTCACTAGGTTGGTGTGCTCGCACGCCTTGCGCCCCTGCTGGGCTACTGCACTCATAAGCTTGGACTGTTCTCTTGCATTCATGCTGAGGAGGTCCCCCATTTGTGCCCTCCCTTGGTTTGAGCTAGGCCTTTAAATTAAAATAAAATAAAAAGAATTATATTAAAATAAAATAAAAAGAATTATTGAATACTTAAAACAATTGGACTCGTGAGCCTATTTTGAAGTGCTATATAAAGCAGGCACTTGGATTCATTGAGCATCATATCTTGTCTTCACTTTGCAAAATTCAACTCTCGCAAATTTGGGCATTTTGTTCAATTTCACAACCAAGGATAAAAACCCTTGGCTGTTCAGAGATCTTGGGGGATGAAAACCCTCTTGGATTTGAGAACAAAAACCCTCATCTCCATCATTGGCAATTCCACCCAAGGATTGCATGTGTGCTGATTTTGGTGAATTTTAGATTTGGAGTGATTGGATTTGCAAGCAAATTTGGTGTTCGTGATTTTGGAGGGTCTCATGTGCCGATTTTCAGAGTTTTCAAAGTTTATTATTTGCTAATCAACACCAATTTTTGCTAGATCTAGTGCGCCACATTGACAGGAAGTTGCTAACATTATCTATTGCTAATCTCTGAGATTATATGTTCTATTTATTGGACACCTATTATTTATTGTTGCTTTGGGAAGCGCTAGCCATACAAGGAGTTTGTGCAGCATTTAATTGACATTTTGGTTGCTGATTACCACCATAGATCGATGTCATAATTGCTCATATGGAGCGTCACAAAGCGTACAGCTACTTGAAGAGGTTTCTGTACCATTTTTGGAGCACTTGCACAACATTTAAGGCTGTGATCTGCATTTTCAGTTATTTGTTTGGGAGCGCTATCATTGTGGAGGTCAGATCTTGCAATATTAGTTGTTTCAGTTGTTTCCAGCTGCCAAACAGCCTCCAAAGTCCTGCCATAGCCATACCATCCCAACCACCAATCGTTCCAGCAGTCCATACCAACATACCAGACTTTAATCAGCTGTACATCAACATTTTCGGACATTTTATCTGATGCGAGTGGAATTTATCATTGGTGTGAGTCTGCAAATTGTTTCCAACATCATTTCATTAGCATTACACCTTGTTTCCAGATGCTACAGTTGAAGAAAAATCAATTTCAGGGGTTTTGTATTTCTGTTATAATTATTTTCGAGTAATTTTGGCAGCCTAGGGTTTTATATCAGTCACATCACCATTTATAATTGATGTATTTGGGCAGAAACTATTCAGATCTGTTGTTCATGTTGCATTTGAGGTTAAATATCTGCATTGTGAGGGTTTGAATTAGCTAATTGAAGTTGCATATTTGATTTACAAGGGTTTTGGAATATTGTATTAATGCTGGGTAGCTAGGGTTTGACATCTACATTCGCCATTTGGTAATTGTTTCAACTTACATATGTTTGAAAAATCATCTATTTCCTAAGGTTGTCCAATTGGGGACATTACAAATATGAATAAATGTAGAATAAAAAACCCACTCCTAGTGTTGGTGAGGCTGCCAATTGTTGCATAATACAAGTCCAAATCTCACAATCTAGGCAATCGTTCTAAGTTGCCGAATCGGGTACGGGTACGTGGGTACGGGTACGGGTACGGTACGCCGATACGGCAAATTTTTTTTTTTTGGTGTGGGTACATTTGGGTACGTCCGTACATAAAACATATAAAAATCATAGATATAGACATATTTGCAATTATAAAATAAAAAATTACAATTAATAAACATTTAATATGTAATTACTAATTAATATAATTTATATTTATATTTATAATTATAATTTTAAACTATTGATTATTATTTACTAAAATAACTAATAAGAATTCTGAATTTTAAAATTAAATATACAAAATAATAATTAGATTTATATTTATTATTTTAAGATTTAAACTTTAAAATTGAATTAAATTAAAATACTAAAATAAATTTAATTATTTATAGGTATATAATACAATTATAAATGTAAAATGTTTAAATTTTTAATAATAAATAATAAATATTTGTTAAAACTTAACACTAAATAAATAAAATAAAACAATACAATATATTTTATAAAAAAGAATATTATTAAATATTATATTATTTATTAATATTATCATATAAATTATAAAACAATATTAAAATTAACAAGTCTAAATTATTATAAAGTTATATGACCAAGAAGAAAATGGCGGACAAAAAATTTCAACAATCGGCCTGTTTCAAGTGCGCGACCCTGGGCGGATGAAAAGCTTCAGTCAACATCCGTTTCAAGCGCGCGACCCTGTCAATGGCGGATAAAACCCTGTAAAATGCGTCTGCTTCTCCTTGCGCAACCCTCACAAATGCATTGTGTCTGTTTCTCCCACCCGCGCATGCCCTTTCTCCTCCTCAAAGTCGCGAAATCACCAAGCAGAAAACAACGGCGAGTGGCAAAAATAATGAAACGAAGTTAGGTTATTTACTTTAACATTCTGAAATCGCATGAAGTTTGCAGAAACTGCGCCTGAATCAACTGAAAACGCCACGTCACGAACAAAAATGGCGGGATTCGGAAAAAAAACGTGTAAAATCGCGGATGCGTTTTTTTTCAAAAAAATCAGAACCCTGGCCGACTCCACAGGGTTTCTATGGCGTATCAGTTTTGGTACGTACCCGTACCCGGAATCGGCAGGGTAAAGGGCCGATTCCGGTAACTTAGCAATCGTTAAAGCGAAAAATTCCAAACAATCAAAGAGTGTCAATCACATTGCATCAATTCTATCCTTAGTTGCCAATTTTCCATTAGATTCCAGTTCCGATTTACAATTTTTTCATTGAGTTCTATATGACTAGATTTCACCATACTATAAACTATATAAGAAGCTTGGAAATGGCATGGAAATACACTCAAGGAAAAAGGTGGTTTGGTGGTCTAAGGGCATTGAAGAAAAAGCATGCAGGGTGTGTTCAACTCAGGGTATAAGTTACACCTAAAATTGTACTTACCAAGGCTTCATAATGAGCGTTTGCTCTATGTACATGATTTACATGTGTTCTAAATAGACTTCTTCCACCTAGAGTGTGCCATAGTTAAGAAGATCAAAACCATTGAGATCTTCAGGTGAGAGTAGTCATTTCAATTATTTGATTTAGATATGTATTTGCATGCTTTTGATAAATGAATATTTCAAATAAATTTCATGAGTGCTATTTGATTGATGGTTATAAATGATTAAATATGTATTATATTCAAAATGTTATCAAAATTCCTTATAAATGTGTTTTGGAAAATCTAAAAACTGAATGGTTAAAACATGATTTAAATTGAATAAAATTAATTCCAGAAATTTACCCCACTCTTCTAAACAAGCAACAAGGGTTGATGAAAAAAGCAAAAATGTTGTTTCAGCAATGGATGCAAAGACTCCTCCGACTCCTCCAATGTCGAAGGCAGCAAGGGTTGACATAGCATGGACAACAGATAGGGTTCTTAATATTGGATTGCAATCTTTGCCACCTCCTAAGCATGATTAGAGCAAGGTTCAAAAGAAGGAACACTCACGAGGAAAGGCTGCCACCAAATGACTATAAGATCTTCCAAGAATTTGGGGATGATTTCACCTACGTTATGTTTTTAGCAAGATAATTCTCAATGAGATAATGTATTTTTACTGAGATTCAAATGAGCCTTTGGCCTATTTGACTCTAGCATTAAATGCCTTTTTTTTTGTGGGCCTTGGGTCTCTTACCCAAGTTACTATTAGCAAATAAATATATTATACATAATAACACATAATTATTAATTTATTATATATCATAAATTTAAATATATTTAATTATTAGCTATTATATATTTATTATTTATATTATACATTAAAAATAATATTATATAAATATATAATATATAATAATTAAGTGAATTTGAAGGTAGATAACCCAAACAAGCCTTAAATGGTGACTAATTCATTGAAAAATGAATTACTCTATTATAGGAGTGTTGGATAATGGGAAAGGATTCATCCAAAGAATTGGGACACCTATTGTTACAAACCTAGATGAGTTGTACAAAGGTCACATTGACCACTTTCATTTTCCCATTTGTTTATGGATGGAATGTCATACAATGGACTTAGAAAACCCAAAGTGCACCCCCGCATTAGCGAAACAATATTTCAGCTGCTTCTTTCCATGTATTATCTTTTTGAATGGAATTAGCACATAAATTTTTCTACATCTAAAAAATGTAGTCATGTCCATGCTCTCTCATAGACAATCCTCCTACAAAATATATAGAAAAGCACAAAGTGCACCCTTACATGAGCAAAAAGTATTTTAATTGCTTCTTTTCATGTGTTATCTTTTTAAATGGAATTAGTACAAACATTTTTGCTAAACCTCTCTACAACCACAAAAAGATAGTCATGTCCATGCTCTCTCATAGGTGATCCTCCTACAAAACATATAGAAAAGCCCAAAGTGCACCTTCATTAGCAAAAAAATATTTCAATAGCTTGTTTTCATGTGTTATCTTTTTAAATAGAATTAGTAGACACATTTTGCTAAACCTGTCCATAACCACAAAAAGGTGGTCATGCCCATGCTTGCTTATAGGTAATTCCCCTACAAAATCCATAGAAATGCTCTCCCAAGGTCTTATTGGTACAAGAAGAGGCAAATGTATCCTTTTTTTGTCTTAGATTTAATAGTACAACGAAGCTTGCAACTTCTAAAAAATATAGCTACTTCTTGCTGCTTATGTGCCAGTACACATACCTTTACAAATTAGTTATTGTCTTTCTAATTCCAAAATGACCTGACTTTTGGAGGTATATGGTTCCCTCCTAAGTAGAAGTCTTTGTGCTCTTGGCACAAATATAATTTTCCCAACATGTAGAGCACGACATCTTTGAGGTGGAAGTCCTCTTTACCTTTGGAAACATCTCTTGCTTGCAATTGTTTGAAATTCTTCCCAAAATATGTATCTCAGGCATATTCTTCCTAATAGGATTTTTGGTGAAACGCTCAAGTTAGGTCACCATGTCCAAGGCTGAAATTGGCCTTGAGATCGGTGTCCTAAATAGCATATCCACAAACATAGTTGTGATTCCCTTTTTATAGTTGTTCATGTTGGAAATGTTGTCATTGATATCAAAGGAGAATTGATCTCAAAGGCGATGTCAAAGAAGAGTAAATGCATAAATCAATGTAGATTTGAATATATCAGATAATCATGTTTATGAATTGAAAAAGACTAAATGATACTGGTAGAAACTGGCACCATGTTTATAAGTCTTTGGCAGCTCTTGACAATTTAGTGGGAAATGGCTCAGAACATGTTATAGATAATTTTTGAGAGCATGCTTACCAAATGGTTTGACAGTGAAGTATATCGGAGCAGAAGAAGATAATGTTTGTTATGATGATATGAAGTATGCTTTAAAAAAGGGAAGTAAAGTCTGAGTTTATAAAGTCACCAAAAAGGAGGCATAGAATTCTTTATAGAATTCGATTTTAAAAACAAAAGAGGTTGCTGCTATAAGGTTGCTGAAGTTATAAAAGAATATTAAATAAATTAAATCAGATCAAATATGTCATAAAAAGATTAATAAAAGACAATGCATAAAGAGCAGCGATTCATTGTGAGGCCAGCGATGGAGATAATTGTATGAAGAAGCAATAATTAGTAAAGATTAAAATGCAACAATTAAAGAAGCTGCGATCAAAGTATTCTAAAGGATTAAAGTTTCTAAAAAGGCAGCGCTGGGTATAAAAAGACAAAAGTTATATAAGACAAATTTGTCTTATTCAGATTTGTCTCATTCAAATTTGTCTTAAATGATGAAAAGATACGTTCATTCATGAAAAGATATGATTTCTTATAGAAACATTTTCAGCATAAATGAAAAGGTGAGATTCCAGAAATCAGATTTTTCAAAATAATATGAATTAAAAATATGAAAAGGTGCGATTCATTTTTGAAAAATACAACTTCAGATTCATTACTAAAGCAAGTCAATTAAAGGATGAAATGGTGTGATTAAGTCAGATCTTAAACGGTGCGATATTTACAAAGGTTGCAACACTTGATAAGATCAATATAAAAATAAGATTCAATTTGCATTTGAAAGGTGTGTGGAGTATGTGTATAAAAATGAATATCATCTGAAAAACGTAGAGAGTTGGAGTGTGTGGAAGAAAAGGATATATCATCAAAATATAGTGAAGTGTGGAATTTAAAATGAATATAATCTGAAGATCATTGTCAGAAGATTTGAAGTATGTAATCTATTGAATATCATCTGTGATTGAGAAAGAAAGTAATCAGAATTGGAGTATGGAGTAAATGCTACATCATCAAAACACAAGCAGGTGTGGAGTGGAAGGCTGTGTAAAAGTCATGCCTATCTATCAATCAGTTTGAAATAATAGCGGATTGTGTGAAGGATGAATACATGTGTTGAGTAATAACACAAGCAGACTTAAAGGGAGTCTATAAGCAGAAAAGATCTATGAGCAGATTTGAGACTTCAAAGCTGATTTACAAGCAAACTTGAATTAAAGTAGAATTGAAGGAAGACACTAGTATGATGCTAAAAGTGAATTTTACAATGAGAATTTAAAAAGATATCTACAGCAGAGTTTGTGGTGGAATAAAAGATATATCATATGAACACATATAAGTAAATGCAGTCCATTTGAGAGCAGACCTTTCACACGACAGCAGTTTCATGAATAATACATATTGCAGATTTGTGGAGGGATTGTAAAGGGTGTTTAAGCAGATTTATGAAGAGCTCATTGCAGATTGAGAAGAGAGTTGTGAAGGTAATTCAAAGACAGTCCAAGAGGAGTTTATGCAGATTTGGTGCAAGTTGAAAAAGACATAGTTTGTGAAGAGGAATATATGATAGATCCATAGAGAAGAGTATAGCAGAGGGTTGTTTGAGCAGAATTGTCGATCATCTGTTGAGGAAGCAACATTGAAGGTGGAGCATTATTCTTGATATTATTATCTTTGCTAAGTTGGTGCTTGGCAAGTGGGGGTAGGTGCCTCCAGTAGGTTGGTGCCTACAAACATTAGGGGTTGGCACTCCTTGTAGGTTGGTGCCTACTAAATCAGTTTAAGGGGTTGGTGCTCCTTGTAGGTTGGTGCCTACTAAACTACATAATTGGTGTTTCAAGTAGGTTGGTGCCTACATTCATTGTAAAAGCTTATATAATTCATCAAGTACATTATTTGTACCGTGGTTTTATCCCATAAGGGTTTCCACATAAAATCTTGGTGTCAACTTGTTCATATTGTGATATTCTTGCATAGTTGATTTTGTGTTAGAGTTTGAAGTTGATAAAAGATTGAGAGGGCAAAAGTTTGTTGATATACTGATTCACCAACACACCCCCGCCCCCCCCCCCTTCTCATATATCTTTGTGCTCTTCAGTTCAGTAAATGAAACTACTGCAAAAACTTCATCCATATGTAGTGCCTTACCTTATCATAAATTGCCTTTAGTTTGAAAGTATTGTAGAGGTTGGTGGTCAGTATGCACGATAGTTTCTTTTCCCAACAAATAATATTTCCATTTCTTAATTGCTTGAATTCATTAGTGCATATAACTCCTTACCATAAACCAAATAACCTTTGAATCAAAACAAACACGCTTACTTTCTTGTAACAAAAAGGCACCCATAGTATATTCACTTACATCAGTCTCTACCTCAAAAGGCTGCTACAAATTAGGAAGAGCAAGCATGGGAGCATGGCCGATTTTGTATTTCTATGACTTGCACATTTCATCATATACGTTACCCTAACAGTAACTCTTTCCCATGGATTTAACTAAATGTAGAGGGTTGGTTATAGATGAGATGGACGGAGTACACTTTTGCATGTGATAAACCTTTCCTACAAAAGTCCTTGCTTTTGTGGCACTCATTGGTGTAAGCCAATTGGTGATAAAGTCCACTTTGGTAAGATTTACTCTTAGCTCAACTCCTCCAACCACATACCAAATACACTAGTGATTGTTTGGCAAACTCACATTTCTTCATATTACATAAATATTGTTTTTCCTTTTAACACTTGCAAAGCTCATTTCAAATGAACTAGGTGTACCTTCCATGTTGCACTAAAATTTAGGATATCAATGTACCATCTAGATACACTATGAATTGTCTCAATACATCATTCATTAATCTCATAAAAGTAGTTGGTGCATTATATAAACCTAAAAGAACTAACCATTCATATAGACCTTGCTTTGTTTGAAAGTAGTCTTTTATGCATCCTCCTCCTTCATGAAAACTTAGTAATACCCATATTTGAAATCTAACTTCGTTAAAATCTTGGCATGTTGAAGTTAGTCCAACAAATCATCTATCTATGGGAAGGGATAGTAGTTGTTGATGGTGATCTTGTCCAATGTGCTATGATAAATGCACAGCCTCTAAGCGCCATCAAAACTTGTACTATGACAATAGGCAAACCACATGGTGAAGTGCTTGAACAAACAACTCCTTGCTTATTGACTCTTGAAATTGTTGCTTGACCTCGTTTCTCTCAAAAATTTATTGCTTGTACAAGACAATGTTATGTAAAGAAGATTCAAGAAGCAACTGAATCTCATGCTCTACCTCCCTTTCTATAATGTCTCCTCTGCAAGCGTAGCACTAATTAGAGACACTTAGCTTGTTTTAATTCACGTAAGCTAATTGGGAGAAATAATGGGAATAATTAATTAATTAAATTAAGTTGTCTAAATTCTGGGCGATGTACATTTAATTAATTATTTTTCTTTATAAAGTTGGATAGATAAATTAAAAGTGACTTTTATGGGGAGCCAAAATATAAGTTAAATTATACAGTCATTTAAGACAAGAAAATGAATAATATTTCCAGAAAAGGTGTATAAAGAGGAGAAATTGAGAAGTAAAAGTCATTCTTGGCATTACATTTGAAAACCCCAACTTTGGAAGTGAGCAACTGTTCATCTTCTGCCCTGAGATGAAAAGCCTACCGCAAATTGGTTTCGAGGACAAAAACCCTCCTAACCAATTTACAAGTGGATTCATACAGGATTCACAAGTACACGTAATGTTTGAAGATTGCAAAGACTTGTGCCCAAGTATTGAATTAATATTTTCTTCAATTTGTGGCCATGTCTAGAGAGTGAGTCGAAATTATTTCCAATATTATTTGCAAGCAAATTTTTAATAGATTTTATGAAGAGAGCTTTGGTATGGGCTATGGAATATATATATATATATAGACACCCATTTTGGAGAGATTGTTGTTAACAGAGCAAGTCGTACACTTCTATAAGCTAGCCATATCAATTAGAGGAGGCAGCAGTCAGGATTTTGAAGTTAATTAGACTTGTTTTCTAGCTGCCAGCAAGGAGAAAGGTGATGTGGAGACTCCAGCAGTGTTGTGGGAATGAAAAGGAGGTCGTGGGGCCCTCCAAAACCAGCCACTAGACTCCTAAAAAGATATCACGGCAGTTAAAGGAAGAGTTGCTGTGTTTTGTAAAGGTCTCGAGATTCAAAGGCAGCAACTAGTCTATGAGGGAACTTGCACCCATAGTTGGGTTATACACAGCTAAATACTACAGGTCACAGCAGTATGATGAAGGCTTATACTTATAACACCATACAGTCCAGCATAGAGGTCCCATAGTATACAACTGATATGGCAGCCTGAATTGTATCATGTTTGTACATTCAATAGAAGTCTACAGCTGCAGCAGAAAAAAGATATGATATTAATCTTTTCAGCTATGTATTTGCAGTCATGACAGTGATATTAATGAAAATATGCTGTGTATTGCTGGAAACCTATAAATTGTGATTTTCTTATGAATTTGTTAAATAATTTCTATATATTTATGTATTGGGCATTTTGTTTAATGTTTGTTAAAATCCACACCCAAAAAGAAAAGAAGTATTCATAGTTGAAATACCACAGCATTTACCAGTTAGCAATTTCATCAAACATTTGTATAAATACAACAAAATTTAGACCAAAAAATTACAGTTTTTAGTGGTAATCCCTTGTGCTCATGGAACACTTCCTAAAAAACCACAAAACTTCATCAAGCCCCTTCATACGCTTGTTAATGTTAGTCACTATAGAAATGCCTAGCCCATCTTCTTCTTATTCTTTAACAAAAACAGACAAAATTGCTTGGTCTCTTGAACTATTTTAAAACCTTGGTTAGAACTTTTCATTGCAACTTTGGCTCTACTTTGGTGTCCCTTCATGATGTATTTGACTGCATCCTTGATCCATCTATATTTGTTAGCCCTCATAAAAATAACATCTCTAACATACATGTAAGGACTACCAAGCAATATGCCAAGAGCATCGAGAGGAATCACATCTACATCCACTTCATCAATGTACTACAGAGTAACTCAAAACTAAATTTTGCACATCTTTGTAACTTGAATTTCCACATCCTTTTTCTCTCAACCTAATGGATGTGGGTGAAGATGATCGTATATTTTTAAAGCAAGTTTTTTGCCGTCAATTAAAATCAAATTACATTAAGAATCAAGATCTACAAGTCCACTTACCCTTGTCTTATTTACTACTAATTTCGAAAGGAAAAGTTTGTTGATCTCTTCATTCTCTATCACTGTATTTAGAATCATGGTGGCCATGCATCATAGCCTCTCATCTACATCCGTACTATCCCTGATTTCTAGCTCCTCTTGAAAAGTAAGCATGAATTTCTTGGAGTCCAATTTGGCCTTGTTCTTTGGGTGCAATTACAAATACAACTTACTACAACATTTTGCATCAAGACTCAATATGCCCATCAATGATGCAATGACTACAAGGATTTTTCGGATATCCTCATATTGATGTACAATAGTTGTAGTTTCATTACCCTTCCAATCACCTTTCTTGAAGGACTTGCCCTTGTCCTTCTTAGTTGATTATTGCTTTGTCCTACCTAGAAGCTTCCCCCTCTCCCTTCTTCTTCTCCTTTTCTACAAAGCATGCTTGGGCACGTGCCTCATCCAAGTCCTTTGGTTTTGTACTAATCACCTTTCTACAAATATGGGTGTGGAGAGCTCTAGGATATTTGATCAATATATCCTCCTCCTCTAGGTCCTTGCCTAACAACATAACATGTCGCTTGAATTCCCTAGCACAATCCTACACACTTTGGCCGCAACCTTGTTTGAAATATAACCAATTGATCTTTTGGTCATTTTTATGCCCAATTGGATAAAAATTCCTACACAAGAATTCTTTGACTTTCCCAACTAGGCACAATTGGTTTCTTTTTTTTCAGAAGATGCCAAATAAATTTCTCACCATTCAAGAGCATGATCGAACATTTTGAAATGTGTAAAAGAAAAAATTTGTGCCCCACTCACATTATACACACTAAATTAAAACCTCCATTTGTTTTATCCATGCATATATTTTGCATTTACTTGTTCCTAAAAGGATTTAGTTTCAATTTTCATTTCAACTTTAAATGGAATTTGCTCAAAATTAACCTAAACCTTTTCTGGTTTCTTCTCTTCCAAGAAAGTATCTCTATCAAATGTGTTTTATCCATCATCCCCAATACCAATTTTTTTAGCTGGCATACACACTATCATATACCTTGTAAGTCTTAGGTCTAATTACAACTATTTAACATTTTGCTAAGTTACCAAATCGAAATCAGGTATAGATATGGGTATGTGGGTACAATATGCCAATATGGAAAAAAAGTTGAGGTTGGGAGGTCTATGCAAAAAAACATATAAAAATCATAAATATATACATATCTGCAGCTTAAAAATAATAACTAAATTTCAAAAGACTACATATCAAACATATGATAAACAGAACAAACCTAAAAACAACAATTAGATTAGTTTCTTGAACAGCTTCTCCATTCCCATAATAATAACATATAAACTTTATATACAACATAATTATCAATATATAAATATATTTATATTTATATATTGTTTGCCATATAAAAAATATTAATATTCCATATTGTTTGTCATTTAATATGCATCAATAA
>VDFB02378837.1:0-10021 GCA_007258455.2 Sequoia sempervirens
GTGCCCACCTTGCCCTCAATATTACTCTTTTTCGTATTTGTTCATGTGTCTTCACTATTGCAATTGATTGTTATACCACCTAGGGTTTCGAAAGATTGTGATGCTGAATTCTTTCCATAGATTAGATATATCTGTTTGAACATCTTTATCATTGAAATCAATTGTTATACCACCTAGGGTTCCAAAAGATTAAGGTGATAAGGCTGTTTTGTGTTAATTTACCATTGTGATCGATCGTTATACCACCTAGGGTTTCGAGAAGTTGCAGCGATAAATCTGTTTTGTGAATCTTTATCAATATAATTGAAGGTTATACCACCTAGGGTTTCGTGAGATTATAAAGATAAAGGCTGTTTTGTGAAGGCTTTGCTGATTCGATCGAGTGTTACACCACCTAGGGTTTCGTAAGATCGTCTTAGTAAATTCTTAAATATGTTGTGCCCAATAAGCTTGTTTAGATTGAGATGATAGTTGTGCCCACCTTGCCTTCAAGTAGAGAGTCTAAACCCGCTTATCGTCAGATAGTCAAACCTTGCTCCGTTTCCTCTTGCTCTGTTTTCCTGAGGAGATTGGATAGATATAAGTTATAGTTTAGTTGATTTGCAAAACCAGAGAAAACTCAGCTACAACGTAGAAGTTCTTTCAAGAAAGTCTTGTGCCTCTAGCAGCTGAAACAAAAAGACAGGAAGTAGTTTTAGCCTATTTTCCTTTGCAAAGTATATTTGTCAAAGTACATCGAGGGAGCTTCCCCTCCATAATTCGAAGAGCACTCATTGCGTAGTGTGCATAGGCTGTTCATAACAACTTGTACTCCAGAGGTGTTAGTTGTTACGCCAACAGTTCTTTCTGGCGCCCACCGTGGGGCACAAGGCCTTGAAATAACTTCATAAAAGCTGAACGCTTTTTCATATCACGTTTATGACTATCTGGCGTCCTATTGCTCCAGTATTGCAACCAGCACTAAGTCCGCCTGTTATTCGGCCGAATTTAGCATTCATCGAAGCAGAACAGTCAGATATCATCAGTAGCTTGCGCACATTCATCTTTGAAAATCATACATCTCCATCTCAGTGGAGAAACGCAGCTACTACTCTGGATAAAGAAGAAGAAAAAGCAGATCTTGCAGCAGGTAGACCAGTTTTGCCACCTCCCGTGTGGAATTAAGCATCCTGGCTTATCAAGTTTACATTAGAAGGAGAAGAAATCCTCCTATACAGCCAGATCCTGTTTTTGAAGAAGCTCCTGATCAGTTTACTGAGTCAGAAATCTTAGAAGAAGAATCTCCCACTCCAATTGCAGAGATGGGTGAACGTATTATTAACAACAACAACAATGGTGAAGATCACAACGGTCGTAATGCAAGAAACGCAAGACGTCCAGTCCCCTTGCCTTGGGGCGACAATATTGGACCGTTGGCTTTACCAGGACATCATGAATTGCCCAAGGGATCACGCAAGTTTTTCCCGAGATTTCATGGCGATGGTTCAAAACATCCAGATGAACATTTATCAGCATTCACGGCGGCTTGCTCCGTTTTGCATGTTGCGCATGAGGACATCGCCGTTCGTCTTTTCGTGGAGACTCTTGAGAACAACGCAGCAGATTGGTTCAATAATCTTGAGCCAGGAATTATTACAAGTTGGGCTGTCATGAGCGAGAAGTTTTTGGCAAGATTCAAGCCTGCCGAAGACAATCACAGATTATTTGCACAACTCTCAAATTCGAAGATGGAGAAGCATGAACCGATGAGAGAATTCGTGGCAAGGTTTAATCGCCTTGTTACACGTCTTTCTCACACTTTGAATCCATCTGATGAGATTTTGATGAGTTCTTTCATGAACGCGTTGCCGTCAGAAATTGCCTTTTTCTTGAAGATAAGCGAAGAAGATGATCTAACACACCTTCAGGAGGAAGCAATCAAGCTTGAAGATACCATGATTACAACCGGCAAGATGAAAGATGATTCGATCAGGCCGCTCGTGCAAGCGTCGGCCGATCCGTTGCTACAGAAGGTAGCAAATGAGGTGACGATACTAAAACGGCAGTCACCACCTCAAGGGCAACCAGCCTTGCCCTCACCTCCTTTTCAATCTCAACCAGCATATCAGCCGAGGAGGAATAACTTTCAGCCGTATAATAATTTCAAGTCGAAGTTTCCGCAAGGACAACCGAGACAAAACAATGAAGCTGAAAAGGCTACGGTCTTTTGCACGTTCCATGATTCAGCAGAGCACACCGGGTCTACTTGTCCGGAAAATCAAAGAATGAATCAGCTCATGGGATTTGCTGATTCCGCTCCTAGTTCAGACTTCATACCTTCCAGTTCAAACGTCGTCTCTTCACAGACAGACGAGTTTGATGGCGACTCCGCAACGGGATATTTTGATAGAGAACCCGTTATTGAAGAAGAAGAAGAATCCCGTTTTTCTCTTGCAGTGAATCATGAGAATATTACCTCACCTGTGTTCACTCGTGCTCAACATTTTAAAGCACAGAAGGAGGAAGAGGAAAAGCGGAATTTGAATGCGAAAGCAAAAGAAGTAGTTTCTACTTCTAATCAAAAACCTTCACAAGAGAATATCTTGCCAGCAGCTTTAGATACGTCTTCAGCGAGCTTTGACATTGTTTCTTCCATGATGAGGACTAAGGTGCAGATATCTCAGCTGGAGTATTTACAAGATCATCCAGAGCAGTTGGATAGGATCTTGAACGTTCTTAAGAAGAAGAATGTCGTTCAGCCGACATTGTTACAATCCTCAGTTCCTGCAGAAGAGAAGCCGAGGCCGTTTTATATATCTTTATATATAGGAGGTTTCAAGCTGAGCGATTGCATAATTGACAGTGGAGCTTCTGACAACGTAATGCCCTTACAGATTATGAATGCGTTGGGACTTTCGTGTACCCCGACTCAAGAAAAGTGTTACTCACTTGAGTCTAAACCAGTACCGTTAGTTGGTCAACTCAAAGATGCGCAAGTGAGGCTAGCGTCTTGTCCAGAGAAGAAGATTATGATGACTATCCTTGTAGCTGATATTCCTACCAGTTACGGGATGTTACTGAGTAGAAGTTTTTGCAAGGATCTTGGAGGAGAAATACAGATGGATTGGTCGTTCGCGACAATTCCATTGAAGAAAGGTACTTTCAAATTAGAGCCGGAAACCAAATCAAAGTTTACAGTGGTAAAGTCCCAGGACCCACATGCTCAAGTGTTGTATCAAGACACGGGTCCAGGCACATACGCTATGGTGTCTGAAGTGACAGATGATTGTCAGAATTTTGCACTTTCCACCGAATTACCAGATGAAGAATCAAAGGTGTGGACAATGCAGTTTGATGGCAGTTGTTCGACTTCAGGTTCCGGAGCGGGAGTAGTGATTATCTCTCCCGAAGGTCGTTTATATCCTTTTGCATATAGGTTGCAATTTGATTGCACTAATAATACTGCAGAATATGAGGCACTTTTGTTAGGTCTCAAAAACGCGAAGGATATGGGGATCAAGCTGCTTCAAGTTGAAGGAGATGCAGAGCTGATCGTAAAGCAGGTCAGAGATCAATTTCATGTTAGAAAGAATCGTCTCCAAAACTATAGGCAGAGAGTATGGAATGTAATCGAATGGTTCGATGCATTCAATATCAAATACATTTCAAGAATGAACAATAGCAAAGCTTATGCGCTTGCAGTTTCAGCCGCTCTTTTTATGCCTAATTCTGATTTTCGTCAGAATTCATTTGCTATTGAGTTAATCTACAGACCAGCTGTTCCTGATAATTCAGACAACTGGCAAGTCTTCAGTGATGATGAACATATCGAAGAGTTTCTCGTCATGGGAGACAACTACAAAGAATTGTTCTTTGAAGGGAGCTCAAATCCTTGCAAAGAGTCAATTACTGAAGAATCCGAGGTTATAGAATCTGGAATCATACAATTGAAAGGAAATCAGATTCCTAAAGGTTTTGTATCCTTAGAGGATATTTTTGACAGGCATGATCGTTACATCCAAGATCAGAAGAGGTCAGGGGTGAATACTTCGTCAGAATACAGTCAAGTCAACATAGGTACTGAAGACAAGCCTCGGCTTGTGAATTTAGGTACGTGTTGTACTCCGGACGAGACTGAGAGGTTTATCGCCTTGTTCAAGCAGTACAAGGATGTTTTTGCCTGGTCATATGAAGATCTAAAAGTCTTCACACCCGTTGAATTGTCTCACACAATTCCGCTGAAGTCTGAAGTGCAGCCTTTCAGGCAGAAACAAAGACATTACAATCCGCGAATTCAAGATACTATCTATGCGGAAATTCAGAAGATGGTGGATTCTAGAATAATTTTTCCTATTCATCACTCCACCTGGGTGTCAAACATCGTTCCTGTGCGCAAAAAGAATGGAGAAATCAGAATTTGCGTTGATTTCAGGAACTTAAATCAATCGTCCTTGAAGGACAATTATCCCTTACCGATCATGGAGCATACATTGCAGACAGTTACCGGATCGGAAATGCTATCACTTCTTGATGGTTTTTCTGGTTACAATCAGATTGCAATGGCTGAGGAGGATCAAATCAAAACAGCTTTCACCACGCCGTGGGGAACGTTTGCATATGAGAGGATGCCTTTCGGCCTTATCAACGCCGGTGCTACTTTTCAGAGAGCCATGGATTTAGCGTTTGGGGATCTTAGGAATAAGATCATAGTCGTCTATCTTGATGACTTAACCGTTTTTTCAGATAAACGGAGTGATCACTTTTCACACCTCGTGAAAGTGTTCGAGAGATGTAGGTATCATAAAATATCTTTGAATCCAAAGAAGTCAATCTTTGCGGTTACGGAGGGCAAGTTACTTGGTCATATCGTTTCCAAAGAAGGTACTAGAATAGATCCGAATCGGGTGGATTCAATCAGAAACCTATCTCTCCTTACAAGCAAAACGCAGGTGCATTCGTTTTTCGGTAAAGTTAACTTTATCCGAAGATTTGTACCTGATTTCTCAGAGCTGACAAAGGAGATTTCAGCAATGATGAAGAAGACGTCTACATTCGTGTGGACGGACGAAGGCAAGCAGGCCTTTAATAAGATAAAAGAAGCTATTGCTAATGCACCAGTGTTAGTTCGGCCTAACTTTCAGAAGGATTTCATTCTTTATTGTTATGCGTCGGAACATTCATTGTCTGCCATTTTGACACAGCAACTCAGTGAGGAGGGTGAATCTCCTATTGCTTTTATGAGTGCTAATTTCAAAGATGCTGAGATGCGTTATTCCCAGATCGAGAAGAACGCTTATGCTGTCGTCAGAGCTGTCAAGAATTTCAGATTTTATCTTTTGAATTCACATACTACGGTGTATGTCACCGATCCAGCAGTAAAAAGTGTGCTTACTCAGCAGGAGATGGGCACGAAAAGAGGAAATTGGATCGCGAGAGTTCAAGAATATGATCTGGAGATCAAACCAACCAAGCTTGTTCGCGGGCAAGGTCTTTGCAGGTTATTGGCGGAAGATGGAGATCGCAAGTTCAAGAGCAATAGTGGAATTATTTCAGATCAAGAAGTTGAAGAAGACTTACCTTTGGTCTTATTAGTTAATTCTGCGGAAGAATGGTACACACCTCTTTGGTATTATTCAGCATATGGAGAATGTCCACGTCACATGGACAAACAGCAGAAAAGAACATTGAAATTGAAAGCACAGAATTTCGTGCTAGTTAATAACGTTCTGTACAAGCGTGGCCTTGACGGAACTTTCCTATTATGTGTCGGAAAAGATCAGCAGCGAAGGTTGTTAGAAACTTTTCATAATCAAGCGTGCGGAGGACACTTTTCATCGAGGGTTACTGCATTCAAGATCCTACGAGCACAGTTCTATTGGCCAACTATGTTTCGTGACGCATATGATTGGGTGTACAAATGTCAGTTATGTCAGCAGTTTGCTGGTAAAGTGAAATTGGCATCCTTTCCTCTCAGGCCAGTTATCATAGATGCTCCATTTCAGCAGTGGGGTATTGATTTTGTAGGTCCCGTCAATCCAAGTTCCAGCAAGGGGCATGTTTATGTCCTTACAGCGACAGATTATTTTACAAAGTGGGTTGAGGCAATTCCTACCAAAAGAGCTACATCCGAAGTGGTTTGCAGTTTTCTAAAAGAGAATATTATTTCTCGCTTCGGAGTTCCTCGCAAAATTGTGACTGATAATGCTACTTGCTTCTCGTCAGAGGAGATTTTAAGTTTTTGTTTTGATCACGGCATCATGTTGTCTCATTCATCAGATTATTACCCTCAGGGTAATGGACAAGCCGAATCATCCAATAAGAACATTGTCACAATCATACGCAAGTTGGTTGAGTCAAATCAGCGAGCTTGGCATACTAAGTTGTACGACGCTCTTTGGGCTGATCGTATAACTCCCAAGAGAGCTATTGGCACCTCGCCTTTTATACTTTTGTATGGCACAGAAGCTATTCTGCCCATTACATTGGAGTTGTCTGCTTTACAGTTAGCATCAGCAGTAGAAGATGAAGAATTTAATGATCCTATTCAGAAGAGGATCTTGCTCCTGATGAAACTTCAAGAAGAAAGGACGGAGGTTGTTGATAAAATCACTCAGCATCAAGAAAGAGTGAAGAAAATTTTTGATAAGAAAGCTCGTTACAGAGACTTTCAAGTCGGAGATCAAGTCCTTTTGTGGGACAAGAGGCATGAGCCAAAAGGAATGCATGGAAAATTTGATTCCTTATGGTTAGGGCCCTTCCAGATTCACGAATCAGCCGGAGAGAATACTTATATTCTTTCACATCAAGATGGAAGGCTCTTCCCGCTTCCTTATAGCGGGCAATATCTTAAGCACTTCAACCCTCCGGGGGAGGAGTAACATTGTAAATATTTTGTAAGTAATTTTTATGCTTTATCGTAATGTCGTATTGTATTTCCCCGTTTCGTGACGTTTTGTCGTGTTTTAGGTGATTTAAGTAGTCTTGTTTTAGGTGATTTCTAGGTTAAGTTTTTAGGAAACTCCAAAGTTTTTAGGTGATTAGGGAAAATCCTGACTCCAATGCCCAATTATAAGTCACTGGTCTACTTAACACTGAGATTCTTAGGTTCTCCTATGCCGTAGGTATTCGACATGGTCACCAGTCGGAGCCTAATGTTGTACCCAAACCAAATTTTTTGCTTCATTAAGGCATTTTGAATTTTAAAGTCTAAACCTCGCTAAAATGTTGTGAAATACCGTTTTGGGCAATGTCAAGCATGGAGTTTTTGTCAATATTTGTCAGTCAAAGTCAGTTATATTGGTCAGAACCTGAAGCAGAGACTCAAAATGAAGATTTTCACGATGAAGGAGCATCTCACCATCGATTTCATATTACGTGACTACTATTCCAATGATCGAGACAATGTAGTTTTCGCTGATCAAATCATGGAGATTTTTCGGAGGAAAAGCCTCAAAGTGCAAGTATAGCTCAGGGGCGCCCAGTTTTTTGGAGGTCAAGATCTTGTCTGAAGTGCTCAAGCATCCAGTCAATCTCTTCAGAGTCAGCCTGGCTATCCGTCGAGCTATCCAGCGAGGCATTCCGAGACTCACAGCCCCAAGAATCATACGTATAAAACTCTAAATTTTAGATGAAATTTGTTCTTTTCAGGCAAAAGCGCGCCTCTAGCCTGAGGGCGCCCATTTCAAGGCAGGGGTAAAACTTGTCAGTTTCGTTGCCGAAGACATTCAATTTGTTCACAGCTAGTCTGCTTATCCAACGAGATATCAAGCATAGTCATCCGACTCTCAGAGTTCAGGCGGCAGACCGGGCGAACAAATTTTAAAATGGAGTTTTCATGTTTTGAGCTTCCTCGTTGCCCGGCAAGGCTGCCGTGGCTTCGCCTAAAGGATCCTCGATGCCGTAATTTGCGAGATGAGTCTTCACCACATCGGCATATCGAAGCCTATTCGCACCATCATTCAAATTTTGTCGATCCGGACGTTCCCTGGTGGTCGGCGGTGCAGAGATCTCTACTAAGCACGAATTTTCCGCTGAACCAACAACAACATTTTCGGGCATTACGGTTCATACGCCTAGCCTTCAAAGCCGATCGATGAGCCTGCTCAAGGCTCAAGTCTTCACGACCATTGAGCGTAATCAATTTATCTTTCCAAAGAGCATAGCCGTCAGCCTTCAGCATTTGGCAGTCGCTCGTGCGTGCGAGGTCTTTGGTGTCATATTACAAGGTAAAGATGTCCGAAAACGTCCAGAAAATGGCTAAGTCTGGGAGCGGTAAACATATTAAAAATACGCACTGGAGTATTTGAGGTCTTAGAAGCAGTTTTCTTGCCTCGATACTTCCAGTGACTTCTCTTAAGAGCCCTCCTGGCTGTCCGTTAAAACAGATAACGCCTGAATCGGGTCATCCCAGCTCCAGATATCAACTATCAAAGTAGGGTGTTTTGACGACGTTTGATTTTCGTTGAAATGTCCAAAGTGCAACCTTAAGCCAGGGGCGCTTTTCTTTTTGAGGCCCTTAACACAGCTTTTAGCTGTCGTGTGAGCAGTCATTGATGCGGCATCTCCAAATACCATGCCGCGGAGCTTCGCCTCGACGCTGGTTCACCGCTTCAATCGGCCGCCACCGCTTGAAGCATCGTGATGGCAGTTTAGGGAAATGGCTAAGTCTGGAACCCGTAAAGCAATTTAATCAAGTGCGCCTAATTTTTCAAGGGGTTAAACGATAGATTTTGCAGTTGTGTCTCCCAGCAGACATTTCTTCCCTGTTCAGTAGGCTTTCCGTTGATTATCTCAGATCAGTCTCAGCATCACCCGGTCATCCGGAAACCAGTGTCGAAGTTGGCCAGTCGCGACAATGCTGTCAGCTATAAAATAGGGATTTAATTAAAAACGAAGTATCTTGAGCAAATGGACGCCAATTTGCTCATGTGATGACTTTTCGAAGTCGTGGAAGCATGACGGTGAATCTCAGAGCTTCAACCAGTTTGTCAACTGAAGTTCAAAATATGTCTATTTTTAGATGGTGTTTCTATTTTTGGCGCCATTGCATGATAATAATTATTTTATTATTATTTTCAAAATTTGAACTTCAGACAGTGGCAGTCGAACTAAAGAGCAACCAATCAGAGGCTTTCTATTTTGGTTAGGGTTCATGGATTCTTGCAGTTGCCAAGTGGTGCGAATTTATTATTATTTATACTGGCGCCATCTTCATTGTTCACAAAGCTTTCAATTGAGAAATTCGATTTCATTAAGAGCAAATTAATCTTAAGTGAATTCGTATTTTTCTAAGGCAAATTCATTGTCTTCAAAGAAATCGAATTTTATTATTCAAAGCAAATTCAAAGCAAGTTCGTATTTCTTCAGAAGGAGAAAGAGGCGCATATTTCAAAGATCAAAGTAATTCGCAAATTCCTTGATTCAAAGGCGTATTCCAAATTTTCCTTAAAGGCGTCTCAAATTTTAAATTAAATTCGCAAATCTTTCAAAGATTCAAAGGCGAATTTCATATCATCTCAAAGGCGAAACCTCAAATTCATACAAATTCGTATTTTCTTCAAGGAAAATCGAATTTCTTTCATTAAAAGGCGCAAACTTCAAAGGGGAGCAATTCGTGGTTTTTCCAAACAAGGCGAATTTTTCCAGTTCAGAGGTGAAATCTTCATCAATTCACAGGGGCGATTTCATTTAACATATCTTTTTGCAGATTCAAGTTCACAAATATCAGTTATCTCAAGAAATCTTGGGCGATTTTCATAGAAGAAGACATCAAAAAACGTCTTTTGCATCCTTTGAATCTCAGATTTCTCATAATATACATTGTGCATGTTCCTGAAATTGGCGAATTTGGCAAGTCTCAATATCTGGATCGTTTCCATATAATTTCCTCGAGTTGAATTTGTGCGCTTGATTTTTCACGAATTTTAGCTTCAGAACACTCGTTCTCGAATTGCTAATTTTCTCAAGTGAAAATCTTTGTACAATCAAGTAGAAGTTGAATTTTCGCAAAATCTGACCTTCTGGGTTGTCTTAGAATTCTTTT
>VDFB02378838.1:0-16281 GCA_007258455.2 Sequoia sempervirens
CAGCATATAGATGACATACGAGCTCATATAAAATGTCCTCATTCTCCTCAAACTTCTGAATTGCTCATCTATATTGTCGCTGATCATTCTTGCCCAATCTACATATTCCTTTCCCTCCAACACCACGCTGATGTAGAAGAACATCCAAGGCTCAAAAGCGTATGCTTGTGGGCTGCCATTCACCCGACTGAGCATCATGATTAAATCATAGTACTCCTATTTCAGCTCCTCTGAGATAATTTGCTTAGGCAACTTGGCGCCAGGAGGTTTTGGCTTCCTCATCCATGATGTATTAATTCTCTTTGCACACCTATCAAAAAATGAGGCGTACATTTTATCAGCCCTTTCTTTTGACTTGTACAACATTCTCTCCATAGCTGGAATCTCAAACGCCTCTCCAATAGCCTTGGGTGTGAAGTTAGCCAACAACTTGCCGTCCGAAGAGATAATCATTCTGTGGTCTGGCCTATAATAATTTGCACACTCCATTATTAACTCAGGACATCGAATTGCTGGTGGAAAACCAACAGCTGCATACAATCCACTTTTCACGATGTTGTGTGATGTCTCTGATGGATGATGACCAGCCTGCCCATATATTCTCCTTTTGAACGCCTCGAGGTTGAACGAACCAAGGTTAGTGTTAGTCAACCCTCCGAGCTTTGAGACAAACTTTGACTTAGGAAGAAAAGATTTCTTTAGCTGCTTGATGATTGCCTACCTGGAGGCATTCTCTTTGCCTGCTTCTGTATTTCCAACTCTGCCTGCAGCTTTGCTTGTTCTGGCAGCATCTCCCCTTTGAACTTCAGCCATCTGCAAAATAAAATTCAAGCATTACAATTCCAACTAAGAAAATAAAATTACCACGAGATGGCTGGAAACATAGTTGAAAAACTCGCGTAAAATGCGGCGAACGCGTGAGTACTCGCGCTATAGAAATGGCAGCGAGTCACTCGCAGTATTACTCGCCGCCGCATTTTACAATGACTCGCAGCGATTTTAAAAAAAAAATCCGCCATTAATCGCTGGAAACCCGCGCATAATACATGGGAAAAATAGCAAAACAGGTTTTAGACTTTCCATATAGAATTTAAAACGTGAAAAACTGTTCTGCATTCCGTTTCTGGGCGCGACGCGAGCATTCACAGTCTCGACGCATTCTGTTTCTGGGCGCGACAAGGGCACACGCAATGTTACAGAAAGTTTGCGTTAGTGTGTTCTAAGAAGGCGCGATTGCCAATGGTTCATTTCTCGGGAGTTTCAAAATTTCTCGATATAAATTCGTTATAGTCTATGTTTTTTTGTTAGAGATTTCTAATAGTTTATGATTGTATAATGTTTGCTTTTTGATTTATGGTATGTATAATAAATTAATAATAATTATATGTTATAATAATATAATATTATATTTACATTAATATATATTACATTACAATATTATTATTTTATAGTTATATTATTAATATTTATATATTATTATATTATTAATATTAATAATTATATATTATAATAATATTATATTTATGTATTGTATTGTAATATTTATTTTGGATTTGTTCGGAATGAAAACATGTAAAACTATATATATGTTAATAAAATTAATATACTATATAATAAATTAAATAATAATTAATTATAAAATGTATTTATATTATTAATATTTGTTTATTATTATATAAATACATTTTATAATTAATTATTATTTATTTTATTATATTGTATATTAATTTTATTTACATACATATAATTTTACATGTTTTCATTACGAACAAATCCAAAATGAATTCACCCTTCATAATTGTTTTGTCAAATCCATGAATTGAATCCACAAATTCGAACCAGGATCCTATCCAAAACCAGTAACTTAGGTTTTAAACAATTGTTTGAAGGTTCATTTTCAATCATTAGCATGCAAACATGTTGATTGTATTTGTGTTGGGCATTGGCCTGATCATGTTCAATAATATGATGGAAATCAATAATATGTTCTACACATTTAGTATATATGTTTGTTTTTGAAGAATATTTTAAAAATTATGTATTTTCAAATGTTCGATAAATTTGCCGAGTTATTGCCGAGTTTTTCCTCGAGTTTTTGCCGAGTCCCGAGTTTTTCAATTTTTTGGGCTTGCCGAGTTATTGCCGAGTCCGAGTTTTACAACTATGGCTGGAAATATGGAGTTAGCTTCGAAAATGAAATTTCTTTAGCACTAAACTACCAACTCCAAACCTCGAGAATTCGGACTCCGAAATTTAAACTTCAAATTCCAATGTTTAGAACCTTCAGCAATATTACTCCAGCACTTAGAAAAATATTTCACTCAGCTTAAAAATTTATCAATCACTCAGCACTCACTTTCAGCTTCAGCACTCTCACAATTTCAACTTTGCAACTTGTGAGGAAAAATGAAGAACTTTAGAGTTTATATAATTGAAAGATGGCGCCTAGTTTAGCAGTTGCTTTTAATTCACTCCACTACTTAGAAATTTTCTAATTTAGGAGAGATGACTAGCGAGTTGTCACAAAAGTTATGCTCAGTCGTCATAGAATCTTCTATTGCTGGAGATTCCATCCTTCTAAAAAAATTTGAAATTTCCCACCTTGACTGCATGTGGCATTCAGTTGACTGAAACATCTTTGGAAAATTTATTAAAATTACTCCAACACTTAAAAATATCTCCATTCTTGTCAAGGGCGTACTTCAGTTTGAATATGCCAGGCGTACTTCACCTTAGAAATTTTTTATCTACCCTCAGACTTAGGCATATTTTATTTCCTTAGACAAATTTCTCTAGTTGTAATCTCTAGCATTTAAAATCACAAGGCAAAGTCACTTTCCCCTCAAAACATTTCCCCTTAGAAAATATTTCAACTTGATTAATTCATGTGTCTTCACGAAGAGGGACATTTAATTTTTTTTTAAACCTTAGAAAATAGTTTTATCAATGTTTTCCCTTTTATTCCACCTTCTAGTCTTAGGCGTATTTCACTAAGCCTACCTTTAATTCTCACGCCTTAGAAAATTTCATACATTTATCTTTAGGTTGGGTGCATTTTGAGGGTCACACTTCCATCTTTGATGACTTAGATAAATTTTCACACTCTCCCAGGCTTGGGTGCATTTGGACCCCTCAACTTTCGTTTTTCACACTTAGAAAAAATTTCAAACTTCCCTCTCAACTCTTAGGTGCATTTGGGACCTTGGGCTTTCAATTTTCATTAGTTAGAAAACTTTTGGAGCTTCTCTTCTAGCAAGGCACATTTGGGGGTAGCTACTTCCAATTTCAAGCACTTAGCAAAATTTCTACTTTCAACCCTTAACCTAGGCGCATTTGGAGGTTCAAGCTTCAAGTTTCAATGCCTTAGTCAATTTTCAAGGCATCTCCAAGTTAAGGCGCATATGGAGGTAGCTACTTTCAGTTTCTCATACCTAGAATATTTCACTTCACTCCATGTAAGTTAGGCACATTTAGGCAGGGCTACTTCAAGTTTTCCTGCCGTAGAAAATTTTCAACACTCCATCTCTTTGACTTAGGCGCATTTACTCCTCTTAGCTTTCACTTTCATTTTCCTTAGAAAATTTTCAAGGCCTCTTCTTGCCTTGGGCACATTTGTAGGTGAGAGCTTCTAGTTTTCTTTCCTTAGACAAAATTTCAAGTTGTCTCCAAGCTAAGGCGCATATGAGGGTGGGAGCTTCCAATTTCGAGGACTTAGCCAATTTTCAAGCCTCCTCTTTCAAGTTTGGGCGCAATTAGGCCCTTGTAGTTTCAATTTCAATGACTTAGTAAAATTTCCAAGCATCTCTCTTTCTCAAGCCTGGGTGCATTTGACCCATGGAGCTTTCAACTTTCACCACTTAGAAATTTTTCTCATCACTTCAAGTGGCTAAGGCGCATTTCATAGGGTGAGCTTCCAATTTGTTTTCCTTAGAAAATTTTCCATGCTTTCTCATGTCCTTGGGTGCATTTAAGTGTTGGAGCTTTCATCTTGAGCACTTAGAAACCTTTCTAACCCCCCCCCTCCCCCTTGATGATGGCGCATTCTGGGGGTCCTGCTTTCATTTTCCATCACTTAGTAAATTTTTAAGCCATCTATCTCCTTCTAGTTTCTATGCCTTAGCAAATTTTCAACACCCCTTCATTAGCTTGGGCGCATTTGGGGGTTGATACTTCAACTTTCCATGCCTTAGAAAAATTTGAATGGCCCCTCTCTTCCTTGGGCGCATTTGGGAGTGGCAATTTCCAATTTCATTTCAGACAAATTTCAAGGCCTTAGATAGAATTTCTTCATCCAACATCCCCTTGGGCGCATTTTGACCCTGGAGCTTCCAATTTCAACGCCCTAGAAAATTTCAAGGCCTCTTTCAAGTTTGGGCGCATTCAAGGGTTTGAGCGTCTAATTTCAAGGACTTAGACAAATTTTCATCTCCTCCACCTCAAGCTAGGGTGCATTTGGAGGTCTGAGCTTCTATTTTGCTCGACTTAGATGAATTTTCTAGCTTCCTGTCTGACTTAGGGCGGATTGTTCATTATGCCCTCAGTTTTCCCTAACCTGCTATTTGTAGAAAGTTTCGCATTCTTCGCATTTTAAGTTGATTTCTAGCTCTGGAAGGCTTGATTTTCGTTTTGCCTTGATCCTCGTGACGCGACTGAGCTGTTGGCACCCGATGTTTGCATGCACCTACTATTTTTAGCAACTTACTAAAAACAGTAAATGCTCAGAATGAGCTCAAACATTGTGTGTAGATTGCCCAAAAGATGTTAGTTGTGATTGGATGAAGCTTCTGCGTGATTTTCGTGTTTTTCCCTACTTCACAGGAAACCCTAATTCCTCTGCATGGACCTACTAAAAATAGTAAGTGCTTGATTTTCGAACCTCTGCAACTCCATTTGATTTGAAATTCGCTCGATGGGGTCCTCGTCACTTGCTTGACTTGCTCACACTGGTGCCTCGTGCTGACCTGCTATTTATAGCCGTGTTTCTGAAGTGACTTACTATAAATAGTAAGTGCTCAGATTGCCCTCAAATTTTACACCAGTGGACTCCTTGAAAGATACTGATCGCGATGGGATACATCAGTTTTTGGAGATTTTGGCGTTTTACCCTTCATTTTGGGTCCCAAAGCTGGAAACCCTAATCTGACTTGCATGTTGCTCAAAAGATCTCCATTTGACCCCGTTTTTGTTGCATGCTGCTTTGTTCATGATGTTGAAGTGCTGGGCAGCTGCCAAGTGATCTTGCTAAAAATAGTAAGTGTCTGAAAAAGTGACCAATCAGCTGTTGGATGAGTTTGCATGTTACACTGCCCGAGAGATCTCAAAAAACCCAGAAAAATGATCAACATGCGAGCACTGGCTAAAAATAGCAAGTCCCTAAAAAGTGATCAACTTGACTTGCATGTCACATCATTGTGAAGCTCTCGAAAAACCCATAAAGAAAATCATGACATGCGCTGAGAAATCCTACATGCAAACCCTAAAAATAGTCTTTGAAGCCTGAATTGTTGAAAGTCATCATTTGGTTTTGCATGTTGCATCACCGTGAAGGTCTCGAAAAACCCAGAAAGATTATGCTGACATGCATTGAAGATTCCAACATGCAAACCTTAAAAATGGCTCCGAAGGTGATACTTGCTAAAAATAGACAGTTGTCCATTTGCGCTCAAATTTTGTAGGCGAAGAGTTCTAAGGGTTCTAAATGTAGTGCAGTTGTCAGAATTTGAAAACCCCAAGAAAATAGGCCCCAAATTGGCAATTACTAAAAATATCAAGTTGTCAGAATTTTGTTGAGCCTGCTTGAAGCATCCTAATAGTAGTGCTAAGTTTAGAATTCGATTAGCCAACTCAACTTGACCTCAAAGTAGCCTGAAGATTGTAATTCATCAGAAAGCCCTCCAGACTTAGCCAAAGTTCAAATCTAGGTCAAATGGCAAGTACATCACTAGGCAAAAAGAACTAACAAAGAGAGAGACAAACCCAAAACCAAAGCCAAAAGACCTGAATGGAGCAAAAATTAGGGGGTCCCTATTTTGAATGGGGTGATGTGTGAAAAGGCCACAACAATTAATAATTAAAATATTGTCTTATAATGATTCACCCTGCCTCTTAGTATAAGTGTGTGCTTGTCAGAAGGAAATGGAACTATTTCCTCCAATTCCACCTACACATCATGGTCATCATCAAGTTCTTGTGGCTCCTTGGGCCCTACATCCCACCTTTTGTTGGAAATATTGTTGTCATTGATGTCAAAGGAAGACTATCATCACAATTGAAGTCAAAGGAGTCATTGATGTCAAAGGAAAGTTATGGATGTCCAAGTATAATCAATGCCCAAGGAAATGAATAAAGGCCAAAGGCCACTAATTGTTTCAAAGGAAGATTGCATTTATTCAAGGTGATCAAAAGACAATTTCCTAAGTTGACTGACACTCTTCATATTAGCATATAAGAAAGAAATTTAAATCTTTATTAATGCTGGCCGACCTTCATTGTTTTGGTGCCACCTTTAAAATAGAAATCAAGTTTAAATCAATGTTTATTATGGACTGACCTAGACAAAGGTTTTCATATATATTAACCAAGTTAATTTGAAAAGAAAAAGAACATGTAGTGAGTAATGATAAGGAGGCAGCATTTCACAATAAAGGATAATGAGCAGTGATTAAGTATGGGAAGCAATTGAACTTCATAAGGAAGCGATCAAGTAAAGATTAAAAGGTTTGGAATTAGTTCACAAACAGGCAGCAATTAAAGAGAAGGAAAAAGGCAGTGATTAAAGAGAATGGCAAAGTCATTTAAAGTTAATGATGGCCGACCTTTCCATTAGAGTCTCTTGCATTATAAAAAATGAAATAAAATATCATGCTAGGCGACTCTTTGCTTTATGAAATAAATATATTATTTTAAGCTTGGCCGACCTCCTTGGAATAGACGCCTTTTTTTGGATGAAGAGGTATATTGGTATGATATAAAAGAAGATTGGTTTGAGGATTATGTTGATGGGTGTTTTATGACCGCACCAACACAAAATAAAGTTTCCCAACAGAGACTCTATCCTCTCTTGAACAAAGTCTCCTGCATGCTAAGATTGCTAGAAATATCACTCCAAGATTCCTTCATGTAGTGGATAGTCTCTGTTGGCTCATTGTGATTTGTTGGTATCTCAAGGGGGACTTACACAATTGTTCACGCGACGACCGAAGGGAAAGGGATTTTTCAAAAGCTTTGAAAGGTATGCCAATGTAGCACAAGTTTCCTAAACTAACCAGAAATGTACTGAATTGAAGGGCTGTAGGGATTAGAGATGCTATGATCTACTCTAAATGCGGGACGTGGAGATCAACTCTTGCAAACTTTGACCAAGCTCTGCTTCGCTTCACCTTGGACAACTTCCACAGAATCGGTGCAATCT
The DNA here is from genome assembly GCA_007258455.2 of Sequoia sempervirens. Taxonomy (NCBI): domain Eukaryota; kingdom Viridiplantae; phylum Streptophyta; class Pinopsida; order Cupressales; family Cupressaceae; genus Sequoia; species Sequoia sempervirens. The sequence continues at coordinate 7,412 of VDFB02378838.1, forward strand.
TCAAAGGAGTAACTAGAGATATTCAAATCATCATTCAACATGCAAATACCATCAAAACGACACATACCAACATTCAAACCAAAATTGAAGTTAGGTCCACAATATTCCAGTTGACCACGCGGGGAAAACTCACCATCAGTGAGCCTACTAGTGGTATGGATAAGCGAAGCTTGCTCAAATTAAACACAACATTCCACAACTACCATCTATTTGCATGAAATGAAATCTACTTTACTTTAAGCTACTTTAAGATTCTATGCAAATTAGAAGGACGAAGAAGCCTCGCTAGCTACCCACAACAAAAGATGGAACCATCAAGCAATGATAACTCTTTTTATTATGAGAGTGTTCATAACAACTTCTTACAAAGCATTCAAATGGAAAACTTTCCTTCCTTTTCAATCTAAGCTACCAATCTATGCTATGCTATCTCTAAGTTGTCCCTCTATCTTCCTAATCTCATCTAATGATTTACAAATGAGGGGGGGTGCCCTTTTATAGTTGGCCCATTCCAATGGATGGCTCAGATTCAATTACAATGAAGGGCTTAGATCGAGCCACATAAGTCCTAACCCTAGAAACTGCCACAAAGAGGAGGGGTAATAAATGAGCAAAAGATTCTCCACTCTCTCTTGAAGTCATAATGAGCCATTAATGTCCACCATCATCTTCTAGAAGGTCATCATCCAACAAGTTGTTTCCATTCTCCCCCTCTTTGACCTTGAATTCAACGAACCTGGCCAACACTTCTTCAACTTCCTGAACTGAAATAGGCGAGATGTGGTTGAGTTGAAATTCAAGGACCGTGACTGTCTGCCCCTGCCGAATACAAGATTTCCTCCAAGAAACCAAGGCATCCTGAGTGCTTTGAACAATGTTGGAGAAAGTTGAAACATTCTCAAAGTCATCTTGAACAAATGACCTCACCTCCAGAAAGAAAGGCCTTGTTGTGACTTTTTCACACATTGCCCCATTGCAAATGGGGACCCCCTAATTTTTGCTTCGTTTGGGTCTTTTGGCTTGACTTTGGTTGGTTTTCTTGTTGTCTCTCTCTTGTTCTGTCTGTCTTTCCAGGGATGTGCCCGTCTGAATTGAAATTTTGGCTAAGTTTGAGAAATTACGGTTTGCTTTCTTCATGTCAGTTTGAGGTTGATTCAAGTAAGCAAATTGAAATCTGATGATACTGTGTCCAGAGCACCTTAAATTGCTTGCCTGCAAATTTTGAGCTGAAACAAACAACTTGCTATTTTTAGCAGTCCAGGCTTCAGGAGCCAATTTTTAGGACTTGCATGAGTGCTTTTTCAATGCATGTCTGGAGAATCTTTCTGGGTTTTTTAAGACCTTTGTGAGGGTATAGCATGCAAACTGAGATGCTGACTTTCAATGATTCAGGCTTCAGAGGCCATTTTTAGGGTTTGCATGCAAATTTTTTCGGTCCATGTCTAGATAATATTTCTGGGTTTTCTGAGACCTATGCAATGATATAACATGCAAAATGAGATAACTTTCTGCAGTCTTTACTTCGGAGGCTATTTTTAGGGTTTGCATGTTCGAGTCTTCAATGCATGTTCGGATATTCTTTGTGGGTTTTTCAGGAGCTTCACAGTGATGTAACATGCAAACCAGGATCAGGACCTTTTTGCAGAGTTGTCTTCAGAGGCTATTTTTAGGGTTTGCATGTTGGAATTTTTAGTGCATGTCAGTATATTCATCATAGGTTTTTCAAGAGCTATGCAACAAGGTAACATGCAGGCAGAGTTGATTACTTTTCAGGAACTTACTATTTTTAGCCAGTGCCCGCATGTAGTCTAGTTTGTTGGGTTTTTTGGGTTTTGTGAGATCTCTCGGGCTGTGTGACATGCAAACACATCCAGCAGCTGATTGGTCATTTTCTTAGACACTTACTATTTTTAGCAGGATCACTCCGGCAGCTGCCTAGCACTTCAACATCATGAACAGAGTGACATGCAACAAAAACAGGGTCAAACGAAGATCATTTGATCGACACGCAAGTCAAATTAGGGTTTCCAACTTCGGGACCCAAAATGAAGGGTCAAATACCAAAATCTCTGTAAACTTATGTATCCCATTGCGATCAGTATCTTTCAAGGAGTCCACTGGTAAAATTTGAAGGCAATTTGAGCACTTACTATTTATAGTAAGTTACTTCTCAAATAGGCTATAAATAGTAGGACAGCGCAAGGCACCAGTGTGAACAAGTTAGTCAACCTACGAGGACCCCATGGAACAAATTCCACGTCAAACAAAGTTGCAGAAGTCCTGAAATCAAGCAGTTACTATAAATAGTAAATCACCTCCAGAAACAGGCTATAAATAGCAGATCGACACAAGATGGCAATGTGAACAGGTCAATTAGATCATGAGGATCTTGTGCTGTAAATTCCAAATCAATCCAAGCTATGGAAGTATGAGAACCAATAGGCTTACTAAAAATAGTAAACAGGGGCGAGCAAAATGACTAAGGTAGAAAAAGTTCCTCCTACCCCCCCCCGAAATGCACCTAGCTTGGAGGTAGGCTAAGGAAAATTTTCTAAGTCTTGTGAAATTCCTATTCCAGCCTCCAAATGTGCCATCATCAAGGAGGGAGCCTGAAAATTTCCAAGTCTGAAAAAGTTCCTCCATGACCCTTGAAATGCACCAGAGGTGAAGCTGGCTAAAGGATGAAAAATATTTTTAGTGTTGAAAAGTTCCTGTTACCTAGCCTAAATGCACCCATGTTGGAAGTAGAGGTGGTGGCTTCAAAATTTTTTCTAAGGGTTGAAATTCCCCCTTGACCCCTCAAATGTGCCCACCTTGCCATGGAGGATGTTTAAAAAATTTCTAAGTGTGAAAATTCCTCCTCACCTAGCTAAATGCGCCCATGTTGGAGATGGGACTTGGATTTTATTTTAAGGCATGAAAAATTCCTTCACCCCTTGTCAAATGTGCCCAAGGAGAAGAGGGGCCTCAAAATTCTTCTAAGTGTTTGAAACTTGAAGCTCAACTAGCCAAATGCGCCCAAGAGCTAAGAAGGCTAGGGGAGGTATGATGTCCCCACTCTAGTCAGTCACCTGATGCAGTGTGTTAGCCCTTTTCTTGGACCCTTGTGGGCTAACTGGTTTGGTTAGAGGGTCAGTGGTACCTTCTGGAGAGTTCGGTCGATTTCATTTTCTGAGATCGTGGATAGGCTCATTGCAGGCCTTGGTAGTACAGGAGTTTCTTTGCTTATGACGGCACTGAATTCTGTTGAGAATTGAGGGAGATAGGCTTACTTAAGTGATTTAAGTTAATTTTTAACTTAAAGTCTTTTTTATAAAGTCAAATTGACTTTATAATTCTTATATCACTTAAATAAAGTCTAAAGTGAATATTTTAAGTTATATCTTTTAATCACTTAAAGGAGGCGCAAAAAATTAAAGAGTAGACTATGGAAAGTGACTTAAGTTTATTTCCATAAATTTAAATGATCTAAAACCCTAAAATGTACGGCCTTCTTAGGTTTTTACCTCCTTTACTTTATAAGGGATTTGGGCAATGAGAAACTCATCTTTTTTAATATTTCAACTTTGCCTTGGAGGTTTTTTCCCTTGCTTTCAGCCTATGATCAGGTTTGCAGAAAATCCACCATTGGAGAACGAAATCTCTTCAGTGTGAGCACTTGTGAGGTTGTGAGAGATCAGCTGAATTAGTGCAGATTGAGAGAGCTTCATTTAAGAAGTTCTACAGTGCTTCAACAGATTTTTGTAGTGTTCTTCATCAGAAATAGAGGGTTTATTGGTTGCTGTTCTTCCTTCACCATGGCAGGCTTCATGGTTGTTTGGTCGCACCTTCAGAGATGGTTTCTGGTTCTTTTTGTTTGAAAAGGCGTGGCAAAGAAGGTTTTTTTTGGCTTTTTTTGGAGAAACGTCTTCTTTCTGATTATCTCTCTTCATGAACTTGGGCGCCCTATCTGTACTTCTTTGTGGTTTCAGTTTCAGATTAAACTTTGCAATCTGTAACGTTCTACTCCAGTTTTCGTCAGTTCTTCACTATTTTGATCGCAATTTTTATATAAAAAATCTGGAGGCTTTCGGGTATGTTTGTATGTTTTAAATCCATTGTTGATGATAATAAACACCTTCTACAATTTCAGTTTGATTAAATTTGCTCAAGTTTTCATTCTGTGAGCTTTTATATGATGCGCCCCCTTCTCTTCTGTCTACAAAATTTCTCTAAAAAACTAAAAAACACAAATAGTCTTAACAAAAAGATAGGGGTTTGAGCAGTGAGCTAGCAAGGCGTATCACAGTGGTATCAAAGCTCTGATCCTGTCAGCTTGTGGGGTTTGAAAAAATTTATGAAGTCACACCAGGAGGGTTTTGACAAGTTCTACTCTCGTGGGGGCCCTAGAAATCAAAGAGGTGATCATAATCCTTTTCCACCATTTCCATTTGACGAACAGGAGGAGGAAATAGACTTGGATAACATGGCTAACAGGGAAGGAGAAAGTTCTCACATGAACAAAGAGGATATAGAAGCTAGAGATGTGCTAAGAGGTATGGTTGCAGGTCAAGAACAGGTAGCTAATATTCTCCAACAACTCAGCACAAATGTAGAGAACTTAACACTTCAGAGACGCCAGCATCCAGGGCATGATCATGAGGACACTATCCAGGGCGCACCTCATAGACCTATTGTTCCAGCTCGCACTTTTGATAGAGCAACATGTCCTACCTTCACCAGGAATGATACTGAGGATGAGGAAGAGGTTGAACAGGGTGGTGAGATTAACTTTGCAGATAACATCATGGTTATGCATGATGAATGGGATGCATTGCCACCTAGAGTTAAGGAGCACCTTAACTTTGATAGATTCATGAGCCAGAGGAGAGAACATAACAGAAACAGGAATGACAGGAGGCCTAGGTACAAGCACAGTGATCTTAGACAGGCTACCAATAAACTCACCTTGGCAAACTATGATGGCAGTGGTAGAGTTACAGCACGTGCTTGGATCAACAAGTTAGATACATTCTTGACACTACGACCCATGCCCGAAGAAGATGCTATTCGATTTGCAGCACTTCACCTTGATGGCGTAGCTCATGATTGGTGGATTCATGGCATGGCTACTCTTCACCATGATCAGATTACTTCATACCAGGAGTTCACAGATAGACTGGTAGAGAGGTTTGACAAACGTGATCCCGAGCTATTTTTCAGAGACCTAGCACAGCTGAAACAGCTAGGTAGTTTGGAGTCATATATTGGGGAGTTTCAGAGATTGTCAGTTATGGTTACAGGCATTTCTGAGAGGAGGCTGATCATACTCTTCATTGAGGGACTTTTCGAGCCTATGAAAGGATGGATCAAGGCATTTGATCCCCCTACATTACAGGAAACCATGAGGAAAGCTCGCAGCATGGAGCTCACTACTCCTCGAAAGCAATTTGGCACCAAACCTTCTACTTCTTATGAACATAAATCTGATCCAAAAAAAGCTAATAATGCTAATCATAAGAAGAAATACACAGCACCTTTGGATCGAGAAACCATGAATGATCTTCGTAGGAGGAGACTTTGTTTTTACTGCAAGGGCCCTTATGACCAAAATCATGATTGCCCCCTCAAACCTAAAGGGCAAAACAGGAACATGGAGTGGTTTTATGAGGGAGAAGAAGTGACTGATTTTTCTGATCAGCAAGCTCCAATTTATGATACAGATGGAGAAGAATCAGAAGATGAAGCTGAAATTGTAGTAGAAACTGAGTTAAAGGAGGCTCATTTATCCAGCATGCAGAGAGAGGGATCTTTTAGATTCCGTGGGGTCTTGGCTGGTCAAAGAGTCATATCTCTTTTAGATACAAGTGCAACTCACAATTTTATTGACTCACGTTTAGTGGAGAAAAGAGGAATTCAAACTCAGCAGTTTGAAGGCATTCGAGTCAAGGTTGCTGATGGATACACTCTCACTTGCGAGAGGATCATTCCAGACTTGCCTTTGAAACTCAATAACTATGAGTTTAAGGCAGATTTTTATGTTGTGAACATGGGAGGAACTGATATAGTTCTCGGCATGAAGTGGCTTCATCCTATAGGAGAGTTCACACTTAATTTGAACGACATGGAGATGAAATTCAAAGTTGATGGCACAAAACATGTTCTAAAAGCCATCAAGGACAGCAATGTGAAAGAAATTTCACTCAAAAGAATGGAACGTTTGGTTCGTCATGACATGGTAGATTGGGTAGCTGAATGCAAGTTAATGCCTTCACATTTGGATCAGCAAGTTTCTTCTTACCATCCAAATGTACAAGAACTCAGAACCAAACATACCAAGGTTTTCAGTGCAATCCCACCAGGTAGACCTCCTGATAGAGGTATTGAGCATATCATAGAGCTAGATGAGGGCACGAAACCTATCATGATCACTCCTTATCGGCACCCCAAACGCTTGAAAGATGAAATTGAGAAGACCATCAAAGAATTTTTGGCTATGGGGCACATTAGGACGTAAGTCACCCTTTGCTTCATCAGTTGTTTTGGTGAAGAAAAAGGATGGTACACTCAGAATGTGTATTGATTATAGAATGCTTAACCGGAGAACTATAAAGAACAGATATCCTATACCACGGATTGATGAGTTGATAGATGAGCTTCATGGAGCTTGCTACTTCTCAAAGATTGATTTGAGGACAGGTTATCATCAGATCAGAGTCCGAGAGGACATAGAGAAAACCGCATTTAGATGTCACTGTGGACACTTTGATTTCTTGGTTATGCCTTTCGATTTAACCAATGCTCTAGCCACATTTCAATCCACTATGAACAGGGTTTTCCATCCTCAACTGAGGAAACATGTGTTGGTGTTCTTCGATGACATTCTAGTATACAGCAGATCATGGGAAGAACAAATGGTTCACCTAGATGAGGTTTTGAGCATACTTGACAGGGAGTCCTTGTATGCCAAGGAGTCCAAGTGTGCATTGGGCATGGCCGAGCTTTTGTATTTGGGTCACATTATCAGCAGTGAGGGAGTTAGCATGGATCCAGAGAAGGTTCGAGCTATCATTGATTGGCCTACACCTGAGACATTGACACAGCTCAGGGGATTTGTCGGATTGTGTGCCTTCTATCGTCGGTTCGTTAGTGGATTCTCGCGGCATGCTGCCCCACTAACTAATTTGACTAAGAAGGGTGCATTTGTGTGGACACCATTAGCACAGGCGTGCTTTGCGAAGTTCAAACTTCTCATGACTTCATGTCCAGTGTTGGCTTTGCCGGATTTCACCAAACCCTTTGAGTTACATTGTGATGCCAGCGGTGAGGGAATTGGTGCTGTCATTATGCAAGATCGTCACCCTATAGCTTTCGAGAGCAGGAAGCTGAGAGGTCCTGAGAGGAGCTTTCGCATCTATGATAAGGAGATGTTGGCCATCATGCATGCCATAGCTAAATTCAGGCAATACTTGATTGGTAGTAAATTTTGTGTTAAAACCGATCATAATAGTCTGAAACATTTCCTTGGACAGCGGGATTTAAATGAAAGAAAACAGAAATGGGTCAACAAACTTCAGTCCTATGATTTTGACATCTCCTATGTCAAGGGTACCCAGAATGTAGTTGCTGATGCATTATCTCGCCGTCCTCACTTGAGCTCCATTACACAGATTTCAAAGGACTGGAGACATATGATTGTAGCTGAGTATGCTAAGAACCCGTGGGCTTCTAGCATAGTGGATGGAACAGTACAGGATGCCAGATACTCACTTGTAGATGATCTTATCTGTAGAAACCCTAGTTTCCCCCTGATATTGATTCTGACTAAAGTTTTATGTTTTGTCTGACGTTTTTGGGTTTTTGCAATTTTTTTGAGTTTTTGAACAATAAATGAATGGTACGACTTTTGCAAGAAATTGAAATAAATTCAATAAAAATAAAATAACTCTGGAATTGATAGAATATGGATGCCAGTATCTTTATTTGATCTTCTCTACAGATTACAAGAATACCCAGATACATGCAATGAATAAAACAATGAATTTTCAATATTTAAAGAACCTGATATTTGCTGCAACTGAAGTACAGATCTGTACGGCTGAAGTAATAAATGCACTTCTCCCTCTGAATGATGATCTCTGATGATGCCCAAGTAGCATGCGCCTGTACTGGAGAATGTAGGAAGCCAAGGAAAGAGGCGTTTCTCCTTCCAAGCAAAAGACGGCTCAAAACTAAATAGTACGGCCAGAAATCAGGTGGTACGGCCTGGTAAAGTACGGCTCCAGCAGAATCATAAATTAATAAATATATGCCGCCTTTTAAACACTCTGGATCTCTTGAATATGGACGCCTAAATGAATGAAATGCTCTAAATGCAAGCAACTGAATAAAACTCTGAAGATATTAATTTCTCTGAAGATCTGTGATTTCCTCTGAGTGAGAAAACCTCTGCTGGCAATAGATCAAGTGATATTCCACACCCTCTGAATTGCTTTCCGATGGAGATGGCTCGTTCCCCAAGGAATTCGAACGTGAAACCCTAAAGTCTCAGGCTCAGATCAAAGTTGATCAATTTCAATTCTCAATAATCACATAATGCACAATTACCAATGCAAAACCCTTTATCTTCACAAAAGTGCGATTTCCTCAATAATAGGGTTTTAATCAAATTTTGACTTTTTAATTCTTTTAATTTCCCATAGTCTCCAGCCAAAATATTAAATCATAATTTAATTGTCACTTTTGGCCCCTTCTGATGATGGGCGCACCCCTCAAGGCAAATCACTTAAGTTATAATATAACATTATAACTTTATATTATAAATCATTAAATAATTAATATTTAATCAATACAATTAAATATTAATATCTTCCTCGTTACTCATCTGATTA
>VDFB02378839.1:0-49275 GCA_007258455.2 Sequoia sempervirens
TTAGCATGGTGAAAGTTCATATATTTGCATTGTGTTATCATTAACACCTTGTGTTTGCCGCCCTGGTCATGCTTCCATGCCCATAATTATATAGAACAAATATAAAGACATATAAAAGAATTGGTTTGTAGGGAAGTTCACCAATTGCTCATGCTCCATAACAAATGATTGTTATATACTAGCATATCCAGTAATCAAATTCTCTTGTATCTTCCTTTCCCATGACCTTGTTCAATAGGGTAATCATATCGGATATATCTTCATTAAAATGCACCCTCTGTAGATTCTTTGGTAAATGTTACTTGCCCCTCCTCGAACTTTGAGCCAATATTTTGCTATGTTATTCAGGCACAAATCTTTCTTCTTTTCGAAGAAGCAATCAGCAAGGACTAAATCTATTTCAGCATATTCTTCCATTACTAGCAACCTAAATCTGATTCCAATAGGACAATCCAGTTTGGCTATTAGTTTGTAATCACCAAACTTGTTTTCCCAAGTTTCGGCTTGGTAATGTTTATTTCAATGCATTGTGTTGAAGGAGGGAAACCTACAATATGAGCTAACCCACTGCCAAAAGTCAATTTTGCAATTTCTCTCCTTGGGGTTTTGCCCATTTTCTCCCAAAAATCATTTAAATTGGCATGCCCTAACTTACTATCCCCTACCTTGGAAAGGAATTTCCAATCATTGTGGTATATCCGTAGCCCTAGTATCTATATTTCATTTTGTGAGGTTTGGTTAATAGGCAAATAAGATGAGCTAGGGTTTCTAGGAGGTTTTGGTGAATGACAAGGAACAAAACTGTACCTTGGTGTATGGAATGGCTATGGCACATGCTATCCATGAATGCACAGGCAAGGACTTGGAAAAAAAATTCACCTCCAATAATTGACAGCAAGGTTTGCATCTATCATGCAAACATTCACAAAATTGCAATGAAACTAGAATGAGGGCTTTGACACCTACCTCGCAACACTGATTGTGATGAGCAAAATTAAGATTTGTGGGTTATTTTGCAAGGAGATTCATAGTAGAGGCCTAGGCTTGGTCAGGAAGCAACACTCCAATCTTTGTTTGAACTTCAATAATTACAAATAGCCCTTTCCCAAGACTTATATTATTTTAAAAGTTCTAGCACTTCATTGATTTCTGTTGAGGATTTGAAGGGTTATGAAACTTTAACAAGTGCCACCAATTAATGGAATGTGCCCTATTTTAATAATTTTTTACTTTTGACTATGGAGGCGAATTGGAAAATTTGTTAGCCTTTTAACTAGCCACTTTCATATTAGAGTTTGAGCAATTAGTGTCAATTTTCATGGATTTCTTACCTCCAACAATGAAGCAACGAATACTATAAATTTTAAACTATGGTAGAGAAGCGGAAAAAATTGTAACTTTACAACCTTCCGACCGCAAAGCAGCAAGTTTGTAATTTTATAACTCACTGCTTAAAAAGTTTTCTAATTTGTTTGGGAGTAAAGCAATAAGTTCTATAACTTTATAACTTTCTGCCAAGGCTTCCTTCTTGCAATAAAGATGTATTTGTATACTCCTATCAGAGCTTTTGAAGCTTATGAAACTTAGAAAAACACCGATAAACACTTTTAGAATAGTCTCAAAATCTAAGAGGTAAGTTATGGAACTCTCTAACTTGCTTCCAAATTTCCATAAATTTCAACTTTGCTAACAAGAAGGAATTGAAGGAGACAAAGACTTTGAAACTTTTGAGACTTGTTATTTATCCCTTTTTGACCGAGATATGATCCTAACTAAACAAATGGTGCCTCAAGAATGTGAAAAAGAGACTCAAACAAAAATTTAAGGAAACACATACATGCTTGCATTAAATATAAGGCCATTTTACATGTCTCTTACCCACTTGCTCTTACACACTTGGGAAAAAGTGGAGGCAACTTTTTGTCCCTCATCACATGGGCTTTGATTTATACACTACGGCCAACACATTGCCATATGTTGCTATTAGACCTTCCTCTCTTCAAATCAATTTCATCACAATGTATGCACTCAATTTATGGGGAGGCATATTATATCCTACACCCATCTCAATCATTTTACGTTAGTTCATGCATGAATACATTCAAGGAGACACATTGGTTCTAACTCCCTAACAACCCTATGCATTGTGATTTCAACTTCAAACTTTAGATGACTACATGTTTGTGTAGATTGAGGACACACCAATCTCAACTCCTCAACAACCATACACATCATGTTCATGTTTGTACTGACTGAGGGAGGCACGCCATTTTTTACATTCACTTTGGCCATGTCAGAGATACATCATATTTTGCACACAAATCGGACCTCATCCTTGAACCTATTACTCAAATCTGACATCCTCCACCATTGGATGAAAATTGATCTTTAACCACAGGCATGGTCCTGTCCCCTAGAGAGAACTTCACCCACGACCTTTCCCCCTTAAATCAAAATCTCTTTTCCCACTTCCTCAAGCTAACCATTACCCATTAGCTTGCATGTGAAATGCATTGAATCGAGCACCTAGGGTTGTGTATTTAAAGACAAGCCCTAGGACATTAGTGATCATCAGAATTCATTATCAAAGGGCATCATCTAAGAATCAATTTGGATCAAATATCATCATTTGTACTTTCTAGCATAAAACATTACAAATACTACACGAAGAATTTGCATTTTCTATCTTATGTGTCTTCGATCATTGTGAAACAAAAATGGGGTTTGACTCACCGTCAAGGAAGAATCATGCTTCCCCTAGCTTATAGCAAATCTCCTTGTCAAAGCCCATTTTGTCTTAGGCACATGTATAGGAAAAGATGAACAGAAAATGAAGGACATTTATCAAAGGATGAAACTGCATGCAAGCAAAGTGTCCAAAGACCAAACTGCATGCATATCCTAGACCTCAATAGGTCCAAATTCATAGTTTTGATTCTTCACAATCTGATAGGAATAGTGCTAGGAAAATGAAGGTGTCTCAACCTTTGTTTTTTTCTTAGCATTGATTTATTTAATTATTTAATGTTGATAGTTATCCCATGTTGTCTTGTGAGTTACAACTTGCAATTTCTATTTCTGAGGAGTCAAGTTGGAAGTTATTGTTTACAAGTGGAGTTGTGCATGAAGGCATTTTCTATTTTTCGTTTTGAGTTTGCATGGAATGTGAGTTTTGGAGGTGTAGTTATTATTTGGCAAGTGTAGGTTTTGCATGTGCAAGTTTAGTGACAATTGACAGTTGCAATATTGCATGTGGTGACAATTGGAAACAAACTATTATGCATGTGTAGTGGTTTTGGTGCTTTCCATGTTGCATCTTTAGCCTTTGGCATTCGATTTTAGAAATGTCGAATTAATGCATTGTAAACTCCTATATATTGAGCACTTGTATACTGGAGTTGTAAATTGTTTTGTTGACATACTATTATGCTACCGAATTGACTCCAGAATTATAACACAGACAAACTCCTGTAGAGGCTTGCACTGCAAGTGTATTGTAACCATTTTTACAAATAATACATCATTTAGGCTTTTGGAGTGTGGGGTTTTTCTCCCGAAAGGGTTTTCCCCATGTATATTTGGTGTTATGTGTTTTTTATTGTATCTCTGGTTGTTTATCTTTACCTACTATGTGCATCTTCTTTATTGTAATTGAATAAGGATTTGAAACTGTAATGTCCCAAATTCCAATTGAGTGGGCCAACTTGATCAAGAAGAGTATTTTTAAACTCTAATAAATTAATAATAAAATAAATTAGGATTGTGGGCCAACCTCATTTGAGGCGCCAAAATATTAAATTTGAATTTCTTTTGTTTCTGGCCGACATGCCTCTTTGGCAAGCTTGATTTGTTTTTATACGGGATTGACCTCTTCCTCTCATCATCACGAATTTGAGCTTTTGCTTTCTATCAGAGGACGTAGTCGCTCTTGACCGAACTCAACTCTGGACGTAGTCACAGAGGCTGAGCAATTTGTGAGTAATTGCTTCATTTTGCACATTTCATATTTCGATTCCCAGTTTGCATGCCAGACCATTGAGTTGTTTTCCCACTTTGCAGGTTGCTTTAGAGGGACCCGATCCCACTAAGGGGCCGAGCCTTTGGCTCTGGCTGTGTGAGTCTTTTGGGGTCTCATATTTCGTAGGAGCAATTTCCAGTGTAACATCCATCACCATACACTCAACATTCGGCAGGAGACATCGGACGAACATCAACACAAGTCGTGTCACTTCATTGTCACGATCTGGAGCATCGCGCGATCACCCAGCCGTCATCTCCTTCAAATCATTCGAGAGCAGCGAATCACCTTAGAGCTTAGAGCAATTAAGTCTTCATCGCTTTGGCTGAGCCTATCAGCTTTGGCCAAGCGATCCTTCTAGATTGGCTTGAGCAGATCGGTACCATCTCACTCAGCAATTAAGATTAGTCTTCAAACATTTTCAGGCTCGAGGCAAGCCAAGGGGGAAGATCCAGATTTCATCATTACGCCTATCTGAGCAGAGTATCTGACGATGGTTTGACATTTCCCAGGCAATTATCTCCAGCAGTCGAGAGCTTACTCACCAAGGCGGAATCAAGGATCAAGCAAGGCTCTACCGATTTTGAAGAAGGCAGCCATCAATGTGTGAGCATACACAATAGAGACATCCACCATCATTGCACAACTATTACCGGTGCATACTTTGTAAACAAAGTTAATTTCAATACAAATAAATATATCTTCAATGCTAGCTGCACATTTAATTTCTAAGCAAAATCGTCTTATTCTGTGTGATCAATGATTTTAATTATTCTAAGTGTCGTTTGAGTATTGTTCGGATCAATGAATAATCGATTTTGGATAATTCGCAGTCACAAATTGTTATATTCTGCCCTAAGATCTTACAGTGGTATCAGAGCCTCAAACCCTGCCAGCCTGAGGGTATTTTATGCAATTGAGTCAAAGAGATCAGCGTGCCAATGAGAGGGAAAGAAAGAAAGCAACGTTGAAGTCTTCAGGAATAGGAGACAGTGGTAAGAAGATGGGAGACAAAGATGATCAGTTTGAGAATTTCTTGAAAAAGATGGCCCATGTGCAAGAGCAAATGGCCACGCAGCAAGAGCAAACAAACCAGATGTTAAAATTAATGATGCAATCCATGAATGATAAGAACATCAATTACAGATCTGCTTCAAACAATGGCCCGGAAGGCAGTAATTCCAACAATTCTGAATCTGAAAATCAAAGTAATAAGGTTATGCATCCCACACAACCCACTTTCCTACCCAAGCATGGACCCAATCATGGAGGTGAAGAACAAAGTCTAGCAGAAGGAGATATCAACACAAGTATGGAAGCGTATATGTAGATTGATCCTGAGATAAGGCACCAACTTCCATTCATTCAATTTCACAATATAAAGAATGGATCGAAGCGAATCCAAGTAACTTACCACCCCAACAAGGACCTGCAGCACAAGGGTGAGTAAGTTGACACTTCCAACATTTGATGGCTCGGGGAAGATGACTGCACAAGCGTGGATACAGAAGTTGGACACTTACTTTTCTCTTAGCCCCATGATTGAAGAAGCTATCAAGTTTGCTATTCTACATTTGGAGGGTTTAGCTCATGAGTAGTGGCACCATGGCATTGTAACTCAAGGATTTGGACAAGTATCCACATATGTAGATTTCACACATAAGCTGATAGAAAGATTTGACAGGAAAGACCATGAAGCATACTTCCAGGAGTTGACAAGACTCAAGCAAACAAGCACCAGGGATGATTATGTTTCAGAATTTCAAAGACTTGTGGTGATGGTATCAGATGTGTCAGACAAGAGTCTCATGTTATTTTTCATCGAAGGCCTATCAAAGTCTTTTCGTGGCTTGGTGAGAGCTTTGGAGCCAGCAACATTAGAGGAAGCTATCCGAAGGGCTTTGAGTCTTGAAGATACCACCAAGAAAGGGAAGACTATTGGAAAATGTACACTAGCAGGGCAGCCAAAGAAGCCTTTCATTAAGGCTAATCCACCACCTAAGGGCCCTCCTCCAGGACCACATGAAATGTCAAGGAATGAACTACGCAAGAAGGGCTTGTGCTACTATTATAAAGAAAAGTGGAATGAACCTCACAAATATCAAGGGAGGGGTCAAGTCTATTACATTGAAGTGGTTTCCGATGATGAAGCAAAAACCAAAGAAGGGGGCAATGAGGAGGTCACTAATGAGGGAGAACAAGAAGTCGTGATAGGAGACCCCACAAGAGGTACTCTTGCAACACTTTCAAGTACACCACGATACCATTCTCTCAGATTTCAAGGAGTCCTTCGAGGTCAGAGAGTAACAGTGCTGATAGATAGTGGAGCTACTCATAATTTCATTGACACAAAGACAACTGCCAAGTTGCGCTTGAGAACAGAAGACTTCGAAGGGTTTGATGTGGTAGCTGTTGGAGGAAACATCCTTTCTTGCACTAGACGGATTCAACAAATGGAGTTGATCTTAGGAGGACACAAGATGAGGGATGATTTCTATGTTGTGGACATTGGTGACACTGGCATGGTTCTAGGAGTTCAGTGGCTTCATTCATTAGGAGAGTACACCAATTATCAAACCATGGAGCTGAAATTCAAGCATAATGGCAAAGAGGTTGTCCTCAAGGGTCTCTCCGGGAATGGTCCTATGGTAGTTTCAGCAAAAAGAATGGAGCGATCTTTTAGGAGGGATGAGGTAGCATAGGCAGCAAAGTGCTTGATTACGGACACTAATCCATCGAAAGAAGAACGAACCTTTCCCATTGACATTCAAGCGATTCTGAACAAAAAATGCAAAGTGTTTAGCGAGATTCCATCGGGGTTTCCCCCTGAAAGGGGGTTTCAGCATGTGATAGAACTTGAGGAAGGAGCCAAACTCGTTATCACTACTTTATATCATCATCCGAGGGTATACAAGGAAGAGATCAAGAAGGCCATCAAGGAGTTGTTGGATATGGGACACATACGGCCAAGCTTTGCCTCATCAGTGGTGCTGGTCAAAAAGGAGGGAACACTTAGAATGTGCATCAATTATAGAGCCCTCAACAAGAAGACAATCAAGAACCGTTACACTATCCCCAAGATCGATGAATTGATAGATGAGCTACATGGAGTAGTGTATTTTTCCAAGATCAATCTACATTCAAGATATCATCAGATTAGAGTCAGAGATGGGGATGTGCATAAGACAGCTTTCAGATGTCATTATGGACATTATGAGTTCCTAGTGATGCCGTTTGGGTTAACCAATGCCCCTGCTACTTTCCAATCCTACATGAATCAGGTATTCATGTAATGTCCCCAATTCAAGCCTGACTTTTTCAGTGACCGTTAGCCTTTCTTTGGGAACCCGGAGGCTAGTCGGAAGATAAAATTAGGGTTTCCTAATTTTGAGGAGATCATTGCTCGGAAATGATAGTTTTAATGGCGGATTCCTTCTGGGTTTTCAGAGGGCTTCGCAGTGGTATGTTCGTCTCAGCGTTCAGAGTACTTTTTGGAATTTACTATTTTTAGTAAATTCTATTTTTGGCAGTTTCCAGATGTGTTCAGGATGGTTGACTTCCGGCTTCAGAATGATCAGTTGACTTCCTCAGTTTTGGCTTCAGGGCACTGTCGGAGAAATAAATTAAGTCATTTAAATTAAAAGTCACGTTTTAATTATTATAATTAAACGTTGACCATGGGCTTAGACTTAATGACTTAATGTTGTGTTTAAAAGGTGGTTCCTTGAGGGTGGCGCCTTCATTATGAAATGATTTAATATTTCCCTAAGTCAAAGCAGGGTATGATGGGCGCCTTAATCAAAGTATGAAGTTTTAATTAAAATATCATTTATAATGCCTTGAGGAGAAAGTACGCCCAATCTTGAGGAGGGTGAAGTTTGACCTAAAAACTGATTTTAGGGTTTTGCAAAGTCAATTGAAGGTTATAAAGAGGAGTCTTGGTGCATCATTGGGATTATCTTGGAAATTATACCGTTATGCTGCCGGATTGATTCTGGATTGCTTCGAGGGATGAAGACCTCCTAGTTTGGGCATCTCTTCTCGTTTGAAAGACAACGACTAGTGGTGATTATTAGTTTACTTGTGAGTGCATCTTAGCTATTTCATTTGTGTTCAGTTTTGCATTGTAAGATCTGTTATTGGCATTTTAGTGTTTCAGCTTATTGCATTTTATACACAGCAGATTGCATGTTTCACTCATATTTTGGAAAATACAAAAAAAGTCTTTCTGGGTATCATCTCATTCTTTTTGTTTGTCCTAAGTCATCATATTCTCCAGTTTTCAGATTTTATAGAGCTTGCATTAATTTTAAAAAGAAAATCGCCTTTTCTTTCAAGGCCGTACCATTTAGCATCATTGGGAATTGTGCATTTAATGGTTTGGGGTGTTTAGAGTCTGTCTTTTCATATTATCTTGAGCGCCATTGTGTTGGGAGTTTGTGGTTTAAAGATCAGTTCATTTGAGCAAGGGAATAGGGAGTTGTGAGCATTTATATGTTTTCCTAGACTGCTGTTTTTAACCAGACATTGCAGATTTGTGAAAAACAGAAAATCAGAAGTTGTAATAATTTCATATGGTTCTTGAACTCAGCCAAGAAGAGACTATATTGTATTGTATGATTCATATATTCAGTTCTAACGTCTTGACAGGCATATAATATGAAATTGTAAACTGTCCAGTAGTACTGGCAGTCACTCTCCAGCTTATTGCTTGAATTTGTATTGCTCCATTTCATTGAAGTTGTAATAGATAGATCTCCGCCCTATGGTCGCTACTATCCCATTCCGGGTTAGAAAGCACATTCTGGGTGTTGAGGGTTTTCAGTTTTCGGCAATTTCCTTCAAGCAGTAGATTTTGTATTCAGAATTTTCTTTCAAGCAGTAGATCTTGTAATCACTCCGTCATATGGTCGCCCCTCACTCCGCATTGGATTGGGTAGCACATACTTGACGTTGAGTTCCTTTCTGCAAGTAGAGTAGAAGACCCTCTGACCAATGCTCATCCTCAGCGGTGCCATTCTGGTTAGAGTTGTTTCCTATACGTTTTGGTTTTCTCATCTAACCTTAACGGGTGCACTGTCGTAATTTGTTAATTGTAAAAATCAAAAAATTTGGCTCGGAATATTTCAGTGGTATCAGAGCCACGCATCCTGCCATCCTGTGAAATCAGATTTCTATGAGTGACAGAGAACAGAGGTACTTGGCAAGAGTTTACAAGAAAGGTACAGTTCAGACACAGTTGCATCAAGCCCCAGAGGGTCAAACAGCTTCAGGGATTTTGAGGGCAAATTGGGAACCTGCACAAGAAACAGCAATGGGGGATAATGAAAGGATTCTTGGTGGCGGTGAAAGAAATTCTGGCAACAGAGATGACAGTGGAAAAGGAAGAGAGAGATCTACGAGTCCCGGTAAGGAGTTTGGGAAAAAGATGGATGCCTTGATGGACATGGTATCTCTCATGATGGGGAGAATGGGGCAGAATACTGTTCCACAGAACAACTCAGGCCACAGAGGGGAGCATAGTGCTTCCAACCAGCATGATGAGCATGCAGCCCGGACAATGTCAAACAACACTTACATCTCTTCCAGACCATTCAAGCCCACTTTTTTAGTTCCTGTAGTCAATCAGCCCGAACCTGAAGAGAATGCTTCATGGGTGGAGCAGTTGAGAGTTGGCCGTACTGAGTATGACTCTCTACCTGTCGACATCAGGATGGACATGTCCTTCAATGATTTCATGGATCATAAGAGGAAGAACAGAGGGCAAGGAAGGAACTTTGATCAAAGAAGACCATCAAATCAAGGAGACTTGTACCAAGCTGTCAACAAAGTTATACTTCCTCATTTTGATGGGAGTGATACAAGTTCAGCCCGAGCTTGGATTCAAAAGCTGGATAATTATCTAGCTCTCAGACCAATGGCGGAAGATGAAGCGATTAAGTTCGCTACGTTACACCTTGATGGGGTGGCGCACGAGTGGTGGTACCATGGCCTCGTCACTCTAGGCCATCGGTCTATCACAACATATGATGAGTTCACCACTAGGCTCATCGAAAGGTTTGAGAAAAAGGATCCTGAAATCCATTTCAGAGAGCTTGCTCAATTGAGACAGTATGGCACAGTTGAAGCCTACATCGCGGAGTTTCAGAGACTCTCAGTCATGGTGACTGGAATCACAGAAAGGAGATTGGTGATTCTTTTTAGTGAAGGGTTGACAGAACCCCTCAAAGGCTGGATTAAAGCCTTTGATCCTCCAACACTGCAAGAGGCCATGAAAAAGGCCAGAAACATGGAGTGGGCTGCTCCTAAGGCGAAATTTCAGTCAAATGCCCCTTTTCAGAAAAGGGATAAAGGAAAAAGGCCTCAGTATAAAAATAATTTGAGACCTCAGAACAAGGAGTTCAAGAATCGCAATCCCCATGTCACCAGGTTGGATCAAGAAACCTTGAACGAACTCAGAAGAAAGGGGTTGTGTTTTCGGTGTCAGGAAAAATGGTCTCAAGACCATGTTTGCCCTAAAGGGGTCAAGTTCAATCAGATTGAGTACTATTCTGCTGGGGAAAGTAGTTCTGATTTTTCCGACCAGCAATCTGATTTTGAAGGAAATGAAGAAGATAGAGCTCCAGAAGAATCTGGAGATGAGAAGGAAAGTGGTGGAGTTTTAGCTCAACTCTCCAGTTTTCAAAGAAATGAATCTTTTAAGGTTCGTGGGATGGTCAAAGGGCAGCGAATCGTTGCTTTGATCGATACTGGAGCAACTCATAACTTCATTGATGAAGTTGTGGTAGCCAAGAAGGGGCTGCAAACAGAGGAGTTCGAAGGATTCAAGGTCATGGTTGCCGATGGATTTCATATTACTTGCACCAAGAAAATATCTAACATGACCATGCAGTTGGGCAACTACGAAGTCAAGGATGACTTCTATGTAGTTCATATTGGGGATACTGATGCCGTTCTAGGCATTCAATGGCTGCGATCTCTTGGAGAGATCTCTTTGAATCTGCAGACTATGGAGTTGAAGTTCCAATCAGATGGGAAGAAGATAGTTTTGAGAGGCATGTCCAATGGGGGTCCTCGAGTAGTGTCATTCAAAAGAATGGCAAGGCTGATCCGTCACGATCAAGCTGAGTGGGTTGCCGAATGCATGATACTTCCTGCTAGTCCTGTTGAGCCTAAGCATGACCAACCTCCTGATATCCAGTCACTACTCACGAAGAAGAGCAAAGTCTTCGCAGATTTGCCTCCTGGACCACCTCCTGAACGGGGTTCAGAACACATCATAGAGCTCAAAGAAGGAGCCAAACCGGTAATCACAACTCCATATCGGTATCCGAAGAGGCAAAAGGATGAGATTGAGAAGAATATTCGGGAACTTTTGGAGATGGGTTTCATACGCCCAAGCAAGAGCCCATTTGCTTCTGCAGTGGTTCTTGTGAAAAAGAAGGATGGTACCATGCGCATGTGCGTGGACTATCGTGCTTTGAACCAAAGCACCATCAAGAACAGATACCCCATTCCCAGAATAGATGAGCTCATTGATGAGCTACATGGGGCTAAGTTCTTTTCGAAGATAGATTTGAGATCGGGTTACCATCAGATCCGAATGAGGGGATCAGATGTGGAAAAAACAGCCTTCAGATGTCACTATGGCCATTTTGAATTCTTAGTCATGCCATTTGGGTTGACTAACGCTCCGGCAACCTTTCAGTCTTGCATGAACCGGGTCTTTCAGAAACAGTTACGAAGGTTTGTGCTGATATTTTTTGATGATATTCTGATCTACAGCAAGACTTGGGAAGATCACCTCAAGCACTTGGAGGAAGTGCTTAGTATTATGGAATCTGAGAGTTTGTTCGCAAAAGCTTCCAAATGTGAATTTGGAATGGTGGAGTTATTGTACCTTGGCCACATAATCAGTGCTGAGGGAGTGAAGGTGGATCCGGAAAAGATCAAAGCAGTGGTTGATTGGCCACCACCTGAAAATTTGACTCAGTTGAAGGGTTTCCTGGGTCTTTGTGGTTTCTATCGGAGGTTCGTTAAGGGGTATTCACAGAATGCTGCTCCCCTTACTGATCTCACCAAAAAGGGAGCCTTTGTTTGGTCAGAAAGGGCTCAAGTTGTTTTTGACAAATTTAAGAAGATCATGAGCTCGTGCCCAGTTTTGGCCATTCCTGATTTCTCCAAGCCATTCGAGCTGCAATGTGATGCATCGGGTGAAGGAGTGGGGGCTGTCCTGATGCAAGACAAACACCCTATCGTGTTTGAGAGCAGAAAGTTACGGGGTGTTGAAAGAACATATTCAATCTACGACAAAGAAATGCTTGCCATTATGCACGCATTAGCCAAGTTCAGGCAATACTTGGTGGGGAACAAGTTCGTGGTTAAGACAGACCACAATAGCCTCAAGCATTTCATGCACCAGAAAGATTTAAATGAGAGGCAACAGAAATGGGTGAGTAAGCTTCAAGCTTACGACTTTGACATTGAATATGTTAAAGGGAAAAATAATGTCGTGGCCGATGCTCTCTCCAGAAGGCCTCATCTTAGCTCATTGTGTGAGCTTACCACAGATTGGAGAGACATGTTGCTTGCTGATTATGCCAAAAATCAGTTTGCAACCAGCATTCTGGAAGGTACTTTCCATGATGAAAGGTACCAGGTGGTTGAGGGATTGATCCAGTATAAGGGAAGAATCTTTCTAGTGGCTGATTCTAAGCTCAAGAAGAAGATTCTTTTGAATTTTCATGATATTCCAGTTGCTGGTCACCAAGGTTTTTTCAAGACCTATAGGCAGATCCGAGAAAGGTTTTCTTGGAAAGGTTTGAAGAGGGAGGTTCAACGTTACATTCAGGAATGTCCTGTTTGTCAAGCAAATAAAAATGAGCACACATTGCCAGCCGGTTTGCTGCAACCACTTCCAATTCCCAATCAAAAATGGGAAAGCATTTCAATGGATTTCATCACTGGGTTGCCCAAGGCTCAAGGGAAGGATTGCATTTACGTGGTAGTTGACAGATTAACCAAGTTTGCTCATTTCTTTGCCATTACCAGCACTTTTTCTGCAGCCCAAGTTGCAGATTTGTTTTTTCGAGAAGTGTTTAGGCTTCATGGGTTGCCAAAGAATATTGTAAGTGATAGGGACAGCAAGTTCCTAAGTACTTTTTGGCAGGAAGTTTTCAGAATGAGTGGTACTGTGCTCACTCCAAGCACGAGTTATCACCCTCAAACTGATGGGCAAACAGAAGTGGTGAACAAGTGGTTGGAAGGCTACTTGAGAAATTATGTGTCCGAACAGCAGAAAGCTTGGGTTAAGTGGCTGCATATAGGCGAGTACTGCTACAACTCTACCTTCCATATGTCAATCAAAATGTCTCCTTTCTTGGCACTTATGGGTATGAAGCACCCAGCTTTGCAGATTTGGTGTTTGGTGACAGCAAAGCACCATTAGCCAAGGATTTGTTGCAGCATAGTCAGGACATAATGAGATCCTTGAAGGATAATTTGCAGATTGCACAAAATCAGCAGAAGTTGTATGCTGATCAGAAGCGTGTAGAGCGTTCTTTTGAGGTTGGGGATATGGTCTATCTCCGCTTACAACCTTATAGACAGTCAACTCTCAAGAAGAGTGGAGCTGAGAAGCTCAAACCTCACTTCTATGGGCCATTTAGGGTCATCAGAAAGGTTGGGGCAGTAGCTTATGAATTAGAGCTACCTTCAGATAGCAAAGTGCATAACGTCTTCCACGTGTCTCGCCTCAAGAAGGCACTTGGACACAATGTAGTTGCTTCTTCACAGTTGCCACCGTTGGATGAAGAAGGACAGTTGGTTCTAGTTCCCGAGGAGATACTTGATGTCAGAGAACGTTCCTTGAGGAATAGAACTATCAGAGAATATTTGGTAAAGTGGAAGAACCTGCCTATGGAGGATGCCACTTGGGAAAATGATGAAATATTGCAGCATCCTAGTTTGCGATTGCTTGAGGACAAGCAATCTTGGGGAGGGCGGACTGTAATGTCCCCAATTCAAGCCTGACTTTTTCAGTGACCGTTAGCCTTTCTTTGGGAACCCGGAGGCTAGTCGGAAGATAAAATTAGGGTTTCCTAATTTTGAGGAGATCATTGCTCGGAAATGATAGTTTTAATGGCGGATTCCTTCTGGGTTTTCAGAGGGCTTCGCAGTGGTATGTTCGTCTCAGCGTTCAGAGTACTTTTTGGAATTTACTATTTTTAGTAAATTCTATTTTTGGCAGTTTCCAGATGTGTTCAGGATGGTTGACTTCCGGCTTCAGAATGATCAGTTGACTTCCTCAGTTTTGGCTTCAGGGCACTGTCGGAGAAATAAATTAAGTCATTTAAATTAAAAGTCACGTTTTAATTATTATAATTAAACGTTGACCATGGGCTTAGACTTAATGACTTAATGTTGTGTTTAAAAGGTGGTTCCTTGAGGGTGGCGCCTTCATTATGAAATGATTTAATATTTCCCTAAGTCAAAGCAGGTTATGATGGGCGCCTTAATCAAAGTATGAAGTTTTAATTAAAATATCATTTATAATGCCTTGAGGAGAAAGTACGCCCAATCTTGAGGAGGGTGAAGTTTGACCTAAAAACTGATTTTAGGGTTTTGCAAAGTCAATTGAAGGTTATAAAGAGAGGTCTTGGTGCATCATTGGGATTATCTTGGAAATTATACCGTTATGCTGCCGGATTGATTCTGGATTGCTTCGAGGGATGAAGACCTCCTAGTTTGGGCATCTCTTCTCGTTTGAAAGACAACGACTAGTGGTGATTATTAGTTTACTTGTGAGTGCATCTTAGCTATTTCATTTGTGTTCAGTTTTGCATTGTAAGATCTGTTATTGGCATTTTAGTGTTTCAGCTTATTGCATTTTATACACAGCAGATTGCATGTTTCACTCATATTTTGGAAAATACAAAAAAAGTCTTTCTGGGTAT
Organism: Sequoia sempervirens; assembly: GCA_007258455.2. Lineage (NCBI taxonomy): Eukaryota > Viridiplantae > Streptophyta > Pinopsida > Cupressales > Cupressaceae > Sequoia > Sequoia sempervirens. Next base: position 14,974 of record VDFB02378839.1, read on the forward strand.
CATCTCATTCTTTTTGTTTGTCCTAAGTCATCATATTCTCCAGTTTTCAGATTTTATAGAGCTTGCATTAATTTTAAAAAGAAAATCGCCTTTTCTTTCAAGGCCGTACCATTTAGCATCATTGGGAATTGTGCATTTAATGGTTTGGGGTGTTTAGAGTCTGTCTTTTCATATTATCTTGAGCGCCATTGTGTTGGGAGTTTGTGGTTTAAAGATCAGTTCATTTGAGCAAGGGATTAGGGAGTTGTGAGCATTTATATGTTTTCCTAGACTGCTGTTTTTAACCAGACATTGCAGATTTGTGAAAAACAGAAAATCAGAAGTTGTAATAATTTCATATGGTTCTTGAACTCAGCCAAGAAGAGACTATATTGTATTGTATGATTCATATATTCAGTTCTAACGTCTTGACAGGCATATAATATGAAATTGTAAACTGTCCAGTAGTACTGGCAGTCACTCTCCAGCTTATTGCTTGAATTTGTATTGCTCCATTTCATTGAAGTTGTAATAGATAGATCTCCGCCCTATGGTCGCTACTATCCCACTCCGGGTTAGAAAGCACATTCTGGGTGTTGAGGGTTTTCAGTTTTCGGCAATTTCCTTCAAGCAGTAGATTTTGTATTCAGCATTTTCTTTCAAGCAGTAGATCTTGTAATCACTCCGTCATATGGTCGCCCCTCACTCCGCATTGGATTGGGTAGCACATACTTGACGTTGAGTTCCTTTCTGCAAGTAGAGTAGAAGACCCTCTGACCAATGCTCATCCTCAGCGGTGCCATTCTGGTTAGAGTTGTTTCCTATACGTTTTGGTTTTCTCATCTAACCTTAACGGGTGCACTGTCGTAATTTGTTAATTGTAAAAATCAAAAAATTTGGCTCGGAATATTTCAATTCATTCTTCAGTTGAGAAAATTTGTGTTGGTTTTCTTTGATGACATCTTGATCTACAGTAGGACATCGGAAGAACATTTGAGGCATATAGAGGAGGTACTTGACATTCTTGAGAAGAATTCATTTTATGCTAAGATGTCAAAATGTGAATTTGGGATGATTGAGATTCTATATTTGGGTCACAAAATCAGCACTCAAGGGGTTAGCGTTGATGAGGAGAAGATCAAGGCTATCCAGGAATGGGATAGACCCAAGAACTTGACACAATTGAGAGGGTTTGTGGACCTTTGCAACTACTACAGAAGATTTGTGAAGGGTTTTTCTCAGCTTGCAGCACCGTTGACTAATCTAACTAAGAAAGGAGCTTTTTCATGGAGTCCCACTGCACAGCAGACATTTGACAAACTCAAGGAGGTAATGAGCTCGTGTCCTGTTTTGGCCATTCTAGATTTCTCATCCCCTTTTGTACATGAGTGTGACGCTTCTGGAGAAGGCATTGGAGCAGTACTAATGCAAAATAGGCATCCTGTCACATATGAGAGTAGAAAACTCACAGAGTTAGAGAAGGGTTTTTCCATCTATGATAAGGAGATGTTGGCTATCATGCATGCCCTTGCAAAGTTAGGCAGTACCTGGTTTGTGGGAGATTTGCGGTGAAGACAGATCATAACAGTTTGAAGTACATTCTCAATCAGCGCCATCTAAATGATAGACAGCAAAAATGGGTAAGCAAGCTTCAAGCCTATGATTTTGATATTGAATATGTGAAAGGCAAAAACAATGTGGTGGCGGATGCTCTCTCTAGGAAGCCTTATATTTGTGCTATGACTAATATATCTATTGATTGGAGGGTAGGCATTATAGCTGAGTATACTAAAGATTCATTTGCTAGTGATATTTTGGAAGGAAGAGTAACTAATGACAAGTACAAGGTGGTTGAAGATCTCATCCTCTACAAGAATCGGGTGTATCTTGTGCCGCACTCCAAGATCAAGGATAGGATTGTGAGAGCCTGCCATGACACTCCTCTTGCTAGCCATCCCGGGTTCTATAAGACATATAAGCAAGTGAGAGAACGTTTCTCATGGAAGGGGCTGAAAAATGATATTTTGCAGCATGTGAGAGAATGCTTGGTGTGCCAACAAAATAAGACAAAGGGGTTACCAGCTGGTTTGTTGCAGCCCTTACCTATCCTGGACCAAAAGTAGGAAAGTATATTGATGGATTTCATCACCAGGCTTCCGAGAGTGCAAGGTAAAGATTGTATTTATGTTGTGGTAGATAGACTCACTAAATATGCTCATTTCTATGCCATTACTTCAGAATTTAAGGCTCCTCAAGTTGCAGATCTATTCTTTAGAGAAGTGTTTAGACTCCATGGGTTGCCAAGAAACATTGTGAGTGACAGGGATAGCAAGTTCATCAGCTTGTTTTGGCAAGAACTCTTTCGTTTGGCTCACACAGAGTTAACCCCCAACACTAGCTATCATCCTCAAACGGATGGACAAACGGAGATCGTGAATAAATGGATTGAAGGGTACTAGAGAAACTATATGACAAGGCAGCAATCAACCTAGGTGAAATGGCTACATCTGGGAGAGTTTTGCTACAACACCACACATCACATGTCCATTGGAATGTCCCCTTTTAAGGCACTTTATGGTTATGAGGCTACTTCTTTCATGAATCTGATTCTTGCAGACAATAGAGTTCCGAGTGCTAGAGATATGGTACAAGAGAATGTGGACATCATGAACTCATCGAAAGAAAATTTACAGCATGCCCAAAATCAGCAAAATTTATATGTAGATCAGCGAAGGACTGAGAGAGTTTTTGAAGTTAATGACATGGTGTATTTAAGATTGCAGCCATACAAATAGTCATCTCTCAAGGGGAACGAAGCAGAAAAGTTGAAATCAAGATTCTATGGGCCATTCAGGATCACAAGGAAGATTGGAGAAGTTGCATATGAGCTTGAGTTGCCTCCAGGGAGCAGAATTCATAATATTTTTCATGCATCATGCTTGAAGAGGGCGTTGGGACAACAGATCACACCCTCAATGGAGTTACCACCACTTGACGACGAAGGAAAGCTAATACTGGAACCTGAAACCATATTGGACGTCCGAGAAAAGAGGCTAAGGAACAAAGTTATTCCGGAATACCTAGTTAAATGGAAGGGATTTCCAAATGAAGACGCAACGTGGGAAGGTGTGGGAAGGTGTGAAAATATTCCAACATCCGAATCTGAGGTTGTTGGAGGACCAGCAACAATCTGAGGGAGGGGAATGTAATGTCCCAAATTCCAATTGAGTAGGTCGACTTGATCAAGAAGAGTGTTTTTAAACTCTAATAAATTAATAATAAAATAAATTAGGATTGTGAGCCGACCTCATTTGAGGCGCCAAAATACTAAATTTGAATTTCTTTTGTTTCTGGCCGACATGCCTCTTTGGCGGGCTTGATTTGTTTTTATAGGGGATTGATCTCTTCCTCTCATCATCACGAATTTGAGCTTTCGCTTTCTATCAAAGGACGTAGTCGCTCTTGGCCGAACTTAACTCTAAACATAGTTGCAAAGGCTAAGCAATTTGTGAGTAATTGCTTCATTTTGCGCATTCCAAATTTCGATTCCCAGTTTGCACGCCAGACCATTGAGTTGTTTTCCCACTCTGCAAGTTGCTCTAGAGGGACCCAACCCCACTAAGGGGCCAAGCCTTTGGCTCTGGCTGCATGAGTCTTTTGGTGCCTCATACTTCGTAGGAGCGATTTCCAATGTAGGGTCCATCACCATACACTCAACATTCGGCAGGAGACATCGGACGAACATCAACACAAGCCATGTCAATTCATTGTCACAATCTGGAGCATCGCGCGATCACCCAGCCGTCATCTCTTTCAGATCATTCAAGAGCAACGAATCACCTCAGAGCTTGGAGCGATTAATTCTTTGTCGCTTTGGCCGAGCCTATCGGCTTTGGCCAAGCGATCCTTCTGGATTGGCTTGAGCAAATTGGGACCATCTCACTCAACAATTAAGATTAGTCTTCGAACATTTTCAAGCCCGAGGCAAGCCAAGGCAGAAGATCCAAATTTCATCATTACACCTATCTGAGCAGAGTATCCAGCGACGGTTTGACATTTCCTAGGCGATCATCTCCAGTAGTCGAGAGTTTAATACCAGGGCGGAATCAAGGATCAAGCAAGGCTCTACCGATTTTGAAGACGGCAACCATCAGTGTGCGAGTGTACACAGCAGAGACATCCACTATCATTGCACAACTATTACCGATGCATACTTGTAAACAAAGTTAATTTCAACACAAATACATATATCTTCGATTCTGGCTGCACATTTAATTTCTGAGCAAAATTGTCTTATTCTATGTGATCAATGATTTTAATTATTCTGAGTGTCATTTGAGTATTGTTCAGATTAGTGAGTAATCGATTTTGGATAATTCACAATCACAAATTGTTATATTTTGCCCCAGGATCTTACAGGAACTATAGAAATTTGCACATTCTTTCCTCTAATAGATTGGCGTTGGAAGCTTTTTCGTGTACCTGGCTTCCTTTCACACAGATCCAATTCTAGAATGCGGATTTTGGTCACCAAGCACCATACACAGCAAAATTCTCTCATTGTCATTCACAAGTCACTATACAACTCAAAGTTGGAAAACTCGGACTCGGCAACCCAAAATAGGACTCGGACTCGGGACGCGGCACGGACTTGGCAAAAAACTCGGCTAGGACTCGAAAAAGAAGAAAATCGTAGTTTTACAAAAAAACAAAAATAAATTAATGTAGTTAGAGAACATAAGAGCCTAATTTGATTATCAATTTCTCATAATTCAAATATTACACATGTTATATGATCTTCAAACACTCAATATTTGAAATTTCATCATTCAGACTCATAGTTTCAAATTTTCAAATGAAAAAAAAAACAAAAACAAATTTTAAACATTCATACTCATTATTTCTAGGTGATGCCAAGAGTCTTAAGTTGGGACTCGAGTCATTCTAGGACTCAGCATAGTCACTGCTAGAACTCAAGAGTCCAGCCTAGACTCACAGACTCGCCTCAGAGTCCTGGTGAGTCGACTTGAACTCCGGCAAGCCCTGGACTTGAGAGTCTAAAATATAACCAATTTTTTTCTTGAATTATCATAACACAAGCCAACACTACCAACTTGATTAGCGTTAGCATCAAAACTGAAATCCAAGCTTGAAAGAACTCAACGCCAAGAATGCACACTCAATCCCAAGGAAGGATAGGTGTTGTCATATGGCGGAGAAATTAAAGAACAATACTTGAAATGAAACAAACTCAACATCAAGAATGTGCACTCAAGATCCCACTGAGGGCGAGGTGCTAACATATGACGGAGTTATTAATTGAAAACTGAAATAAATAGGCGGTGAACCAGCCATGAGAATTTCCACGCTACCACTTGAACAGTGGGGGGAAAACATTACAATACAAAACTAATTCATCCGCTGCGGCGGGCATCCACTTATGAGTGGGAATTCGCCACTTTACAGTGGGTGACTAAAGAGAGATTAATTGTTCTTTCTCCACACTGGCGGTAAACCATCCAGGGGTTACAAATGTATGAAATTATAACAAGTAATTGCAGCAATAACAATGGTTGGATTAGTACTACTAAATCTCAACCTTACAATCAAGGAATCTGCAAATACAAGTATTACAATGATAGAGAATAATGCTAAGATGTAAAGAATGAATGCTTTACAATGTTTATCCCTCAAATGATGAAGTAAAGGCCAAAAATAGCAAACTAATGCAATCTGATATAAAAATCTGAGTTCTGGAAATTCTGATCAGCAAATAGAAAACACCATGAAATGCTCATAACTTCATCCATATACCTTCAAATTGACTGAAACCTTTTGCAAAGGCTCTCTAGGAGTATGGCGCCCAAGAACAAGTCATAAAACAGCATCAAATCCTCCTCATTTATTTAGCACGAATCCCAATGTGCTCTAAGAAGGTACGGCCTGGCTGGAAGGGCGATTTTGCTCTTAAAAATCAGGTTCTTTGAATTTAGATCTCATCTTCTATGAGAAGGGTTGCCCAATGTCAACAATCACATAGCACGAATGCCCAGAATGAAATAAAATTTACTCACAAAGCTGTATACAAAATTCACTTTCAGCTGTAGATGAACCAGCAACTCAAAAATGATAATAAACTCCAAAATTCTTCAACAATAGGCTCAATCTGCTAGTCTGGATGAGAAGCAGCAATAAAACCAATTAGGTGTTGTCTTTCAAACACGAAATTGATTGGAATCTAGGAGGTAAGCATCCCTCGAAGAAATAATCACAATGTCATTTCGACAGCATAACTTTAGCAATTAACAATGGATAATCAGCTCTTCAAACAGCAACAATATATAGGTTTCAATTGGCAAATGAAGCAACAAGAGACTCTTCAAATTCCAAGAAGTTGAATCACTTCAACTTCCAAAAGGGACGCCACTTTAAACATTTCACTTTTTTTTTTGAAATATTAAAATATCATTCAACTTCCCTTTTAGGCATCCATTTCATAATGCAACAATAAAGCATTTATTAAATAATTAAATGCTCACTTGACCCCTTTATGTCCCCTTCTTTAAAACAACTTGAAGTCATCAAGCCTAGGCGTGGGGTACAACTTCAAGACATGAAAATTGACTAAGTCTGAAACTCAGTCCAAGGAGATAACCAAATACAATGCCCAAGCTGCAACTGATGAATTGCTAAAAATAGCAAACTGACAAATGCCAAACTGAACCAAGTTGATGATAATGCTTCTGCCAAAAATGAACTTACTAAAAATAGTAAATGCCAAAAATAGTAAGTTAACTTCAAAACCATCAGAAAGCCAAACTGAACACTGAACTGCAAAGGATTGAATTGCTGCTAGATAGATACTGCCAAAAGATAGACTTGCTAAAAATAACAAACTACTATAAATAGTAAGTCTGCACAACAACCTCTAACGCCAACTGAGCAGTATCTGAAAGAGGAAACCCTAGTTTTCTACTTACCTTAGCCTACGGATTCGGAAATAGGCTAAATCCAAAGAAGAGTGTATGGCAAAATGGGGACATTCTGAGTCCCAAGAGTCTTTTCCAAGACTCGGAGAGTCCTCAAACTATGGTACAGCTGACTCAATGAGCCCCTTCCAAGCACTTTGATTTATCATTTACATTTACTGCCTCGCTTCATATTAATTTAGATCTGATTGTTATTAATTGATTCATCATTCATTGGATCCTAAATTAATTGTAGGGTGTATTTTGTCTCCCTACAAATATCAAATTATAACAATTAGTAAGAAGAATTCATTTACCAAGGACAGGTAAACACATTACCCTACAATCCTAAGATTTTATGAGTATGGCGAAGTAGTGAGCGTTTAAATCTGTTCAATGCAATAATGAAAAACCCACTCCTACTAGTTATGATCAACAAGAAAAGGGTTTGAAGAGTTATCAACCACCATATAGCACCATTACAGAATCTAATCTCACTGGAAAAAGCGAAGGATCAGAAGAAGCCACCTACTTTAAACTTGTCTTCAACGCAGAAACAGGATCTTCCAAATCTTCGCTCCACAGTTTGGTAGTGACAAAAACCTCATCCCTTGTAACAACCCCATTTTGAAAGGCCTCCTTGAGAGCGTCCCCTAATGCAATCTCTGACCCATAAAGGCTGGCCGTATCAAAGTGCCTATACCCTACCTGGAGATTCATATAAATAATTATCAAGAAACATAAATCATCAATTTAAAAATGACTATGGTAATAACGAAAAGAATTGTACTAATGTCCACAAATGAGCTAAACAGATCAATGGACCGTATAGAATTAGTCTATCAGGCTGTGGTTAAGCAGTCAATTGGAGGAAAGAAAAAAGGGACTTTGGCTGATAATGCTGTTATTAAGTTGTTATCTGTAAAATGGTGATGAATTCTCTACAGCCATCAAAAGGATATATGGAGGGGAAAGAAAAACGTAAAAATTACCTCCAAAGCTGCAGCTACTGCTCCCTTAATTTCATCATAGTTCTGTGTGTCTGAAGCGGTTCCAAGACCAATCAATGGCATTGTGGTGCCAGAATTGAGTTCTGCAACTCCACCTAAACTGCCCATTTCTAGAGAATATGCCAAACGGCTGTTCACACATTGTGTGTCCATGCAACAAAACAGAAATATAATCACCCATTACAAACTGAATTTCATATTTGCCGGGTAGTGGAAATACATTTTGAAGCAGAGTTACCATCAATACACATTTTCCTTTCATGATAAAGTTCATTGACAATGGATGAATAACGAATGAATAGAAGTTTTTACCTGGAAAAATTCAACTTGAAGCTTTAAGGTGATTCTGTTCAAATCCTTCAAAACGCATGCAGTGGGTGATTCTTATCAGAGTTTCAAAAATAGAATCGAGTGGAATGTGTGGCAACAGGTGTCACAAACAACTGTAGATAGCCAATGTGACCGGAAACTGCTGTAGATGAAGTCAGCATGTTTGTACATCTGGCTTTCTTTTATCAAGCAGTGGATTCCAATAATAGCATGTGTGTATGTAGGTATTTGTCGTTATTGTATCAGAGCGGCGATTTTTTTGGGAGCGTGTCACCACCAAGTTCAGGCCAAGCTTTGTATAGTCAAATTTAATCATAAATAGTTGTTAAAAATAAATCTAAATTCGTAAACGTTATATCACATTTTTCTTAAGCTTTCACTTAGAATTTGTCCTCTACTAATTGAAATTGAAAATATAATAATTAAATAGATTAAATGTATGATAATAAAAATTTAAAAATAGTTATAATGAAAAAAATGTTATTACACAATACAAAATGAATGTCACATCTTTCTTTTTTATTGAAAAATGCATATATCAATAAAAAGAAAAAAAATGTACGAGAGAAAAAGACCACATAGAGGAGGCACTTCCAAGCCAAGAAATCCTCAATGTAAGAATTCAAGCTAAATACAATTAAACATTGTAAGAGGAGCTAATAGCTAAGACAATTGAAAGACATTTAGAGCATGTTCTATGTACTCTTGGAGAAAAGTGTTTTTTTCTCTTTTTGTATTGTCGTATCTTTGTTCTAGATGAATAGTAATTTTTCTTAGTTGAATTTTAGAGCAAAGCAAGTCAAGTATGTGAAAACTTTGTAGAAGTGATTAGAATTTTTTCTTCAATCTTATCATGTACTCATAACACCAAAAACATGAATTAAATAGAGTCAAGTAAAACATGAGTTAAATAAATTCAAGCATAAAACTCTCAATACATGAACCATTCAAAAACAATGTTGTACATTAAATTGATGGTATAAAACCTAGACATTTGTCCTTAAACAAGTCAAAAATCCCTAATAGTTGGCTACCAAAGTTAAAATAATACAAGTCATGGAGGTTAATAACATGACAAAGCCTCTAATTTTAGCTACCAAAATAAATTCAAATAAAAGATCCTTCCAAAATTAACCATCATAGGAAAACCTCAATAAAAAACTACAAATTGGATTGGTTTAGTTGTCTCATTAAATTAAAACTAGAAATCCTTCAAACTCATGTAGAGTTTAAAATAATACATAAACCTCTTAAATTTACCTACTTGAATAATATATCACCAAAAAAGCCTCTAGATTTAACCGCTATAATTAGTGAATGATAAATTAGATATATAATCACTTTTTTAACCATAAAAATGGGTGGCCTTATGTAGGAGTGGCACAATCATTATCTACTATGATGCATACATATATTTAATGATGATCATGTAGCTTTAAAATAACACAAAAATATCATATTTTATAGAATCTAAACATCTTATGGTAGATGATTTCATATCAAAATGTATATAATTTAGTAATGGTAAGCACAACAGTTTGTTAGATCCAGCTTTCAGCATGGTCCAATTGAAAAATCATACAAAACTATTATGTTAAAAATTCACAAAGCCCATATAAAATTCCTGATAACCATATGGAAATGATTTTTCCAAAACTAAACCTAATAGAGGATTCAAAAAAATAAAATATTACATGGTAAACAATGTTTTTTTCCATCAACCAACCTATTGCCTCTAATGTTCGAATGTGAATTCCAACAATGAAGGCTTGCATGCTTAGGTATTGCTTATGAACACTTTAGTTGACATGATATATAAAGATATTTACAAGTTTTCATAAGAAGATATATAATTTGTTGCATCCTTAAGCTTCTACAATTCTTAGATCAGGGGGATGGAACCTAGATTTAGGAGCATTGCATCATATGGAATCTTCATATTCTATATCCTCTTCTTTTGAGCCTTGTTCCATGTCACCTATTTTGATGAGAAAAAATACATATATAAAATTTAATCAGGAAGGGATTTACTGATATTGGGATGGCACTTTCAATGATGTTTTATGTGTACCTCATTTGTCAAACAATCTTCTTTCCATCTATTAGATTACCCAAGGTGGAGTAGGGAGGATTGTGGAATTCACTCATGATTGAGTTGTCATTAGAGACTTGAAGAGTAGAGAGATTATTGCTATTGGTATGGTTGTTCATGCATTTCAGTTACACACCTTTACATATTTTTCTTCTAATGATGGCTTTGATCCTTCAGTTGTTGATCATAATTTTAGTGTGGACCATGATTTTGAGAAATTTGGTATGCCCCCCATAATAAAGAGAAATGAAGTGGAAGGGAAAATAATCCCCCCAAAAAGATCCAATGGTAGATGCCCAAAACTAGATGTAGAAGATGGTCCACGATTATCAAACAGATTTCTTGCCCTTAGGAAGAAATAAAACAAATGGAATATGCAAGCTATCTCCCCACTCCTAAAAGGAATGTGTAGGAAGAAAACTCAAGATGTATGGAGCCTCTAAACTAAACTCAAGTGTCCCCATGTCAATGCTAAAGGCTCTCACAATCAAATTAGGCATTCTAGGTCACACTACTAAAAATGAAAACTTGGAATCTCCTAGAGACTGATGTAGAACACAATCCACAGACTCAAATATCTCCTCTAAAGATGTCTCCTCCAAATGATGATCCAAAATATCCACACTCATTTCAAATTGTGATGAATGATCATGCAGAAAATGAATGAGAGGGTCAGAGTGTTCCCTCACAATAATTGAAGAAGAAACAAATTTATCAAAGAGAAGATGAATACAATCAATAGTGTCTCCCAAATCTATAATATGTGTCTCTATAAAAAGTCTGAAATGCCTATCAAGAGATCATCCCATAAAATTGGATTTGAAAGAAAATGCATTTCTTGCTGCAAATAATCACATGAAGCTCTTGAAGAAGCAAAATTGGAATCTGAAGTAGCAACATTAGATGGAGGATATGAAATTCAAGGTGCAAGAACTAGACCACTTGTGAAAATACCCAAGTTCAAGTAACCAAAATTCTCCTTAAAATCAAAGTCCACACTATAACTATGATCATCATCCAAAGGATTAAAGCCATCATCAAGAACAAAATTTGAAAAGGAGTACAACTGAGATGTATGATCAACCACCCCAGTAGCAATAATCTCATTGCTTTCAAAATCTCTGATAATAATTGAATTAGGAGTAAATTCCTTAGTCTTCTCTACTCCACTGTGAGTAATCTGGTAGATGGAAATAAGATTATGATAAATGAGGTACACATAATACATCATTGAAAGTGCCATCCCTGACATCAATAGATCCCTTCCCAATTACATTAATATATGTATTGTTACCCATCAAAATAGGTGGTGTAACACAAGGCTTAGAATAAGAGAAATGGACTATGAGGAAGCCATTTAATGAGAAGCTCCAAAATCTAGAAGCCATCTCCCTAATTCAATACATGTAGAAGCACAAAGATCTTTTCCTTTATGTTTGTTTGCATAGATTTTTTCATTTTTATTAGTAGATTCTTGGTTTGATGAAGATGGAGATTCAATGACCCCTTTAGTGGTCTTCTCAAGAAGATGTGTGAGGTGGCCAATTTGTTTATTCATACATTTATGTTCATCATGACCAAGTTTCTTACAATAAGCACATTTAACCTTCTCCTTATATTTTCCTTGATTTGAAGAACTTTAATTGTCTACATTAGAAGAAAATAAATATACATCTAAAATTTTCTCACCTGGGTTCTTTTTTTCTTATTTTGTTTGTCATCATCTTTTTGATATTTAGTGCCTTGACTTGCAACCAAGGCATCAAACTTAGAAGATTTGATAGTTCCCATTTGAACCAACTTATCCTATTCTTTTGTGAGTTCATTAGCAAACACATCAAGAGAAGGAATTGTGTAGGAAGATCCTAAGACACTTTTAGTGGTATAGAATGTAGAAACAAAGACTAAATAATTTGAACCAATTTTAGAGAGAATATTTAAGATCAATTGTTTATTATCTTTCTCAGTTACACACTATTTCAATTGCAATTTATGGCCTTTATTTAAAATCCAAATCTGACTTTCTCAAGCCTCTTGGATGCAATGGGATAGTCAAAAATTCTACCACTATAGCCAAACTAGTTGTAATCACCATATCTCACCAAAAACTCTTAAAATCTAAGCTTTGCTACCCTGTTAGAAATTTGAAATAGATGAATAACCGAGATCTTTCTATGAGAGAGATAAGTTATAAAACTATAAATGAAATAACACAATTACAAACTCAAAATTCCAAGAGATGTGTAAATGTCAAGATGAAAAGATTGTATTAGGAGCTCAAATCAAATCTACAGAAAAATGATTGCATGCATCAATGCACGTGTATGCCAAAGTATGCAAGAGTATGCAAGAATACAAAAGAATATGAAAATACAAGGTAGGTAGTAAGTTTATATATAACCAAGGAGATGATGGAGGTGGCAAATTCAACCTATATGAATTAACCACCAAAAGTGGAAGTGGCCACTAAAGTGGTAAATGATCCACCCTTTAAGAATGGGGACAACTCATCACCTTATCTCCTAGTTAATAAATAATGAACTCACTTTATTATCCCAAGAAAGCTTAATAAAAGTGTAGGAAAAACCTAGGACTAAGGGAAAATAAATTAACCCATTAAGAAAATAAAAACCTACACCAACAAAGACACGTTAATTCCCAATATTCTTTTACTGATTGAATATCTTGCAAGAACCAAGGGGTAATATACAATCATGGAATTGATTGCTAGGGCCTGAGAGGCCCGTAAAATTTAAACATCATCTAAACTTATTAGAGCTCATAATTTTTCTCAATGCATTTGTAATATTCATCAAAGTATCTATCTTTTCAAACTTCAACCTATCATCCTTGACCATATCTCTCACAAAAATATATTAAACATTTATATTCTTAGTGATAGAATGAAAATCCAAGTTCTTTGCTAGGAATATCACACTCTTAATATCAAAAAATTTAACTACCTCTTGTTTTAACCCATGAGTGAACATAATCTCTTAACCAAATGGCTTCTTTATAGAAATGAGTTTCTACCATATACTTTACCTTTGTAGTGGACAAATCAAATAAAATAAAAATATATGCATTGGTGCATCTTATGTTATAACCATCACCTACCTAGTTTGAATCCACATAACCATGAATATTTATGGAATTCTTCAAGGAACTTGTAACTACATCCCAATGAAATCTTCCAAGATTAGACATATTTATATGCTAAGAACTCCCATTTTTTGGGTGTTGTCTAGTCTAGTCCAAACCATAACATACATTAAGCTTCCATTTGCACTTTGCAAAGACCCTCTACACTTATCTTACATCTCCTAAGGGGATGTGGGAAAATTTGTAACAAATAAATTTATTCCCATTGTAACAATAATACATAACTATCTACATCCTATATGTTAAACCTCTATAAAAATTAATTTACATACTTACTCTAGACAAGCCATAGATTTATGTTCTCTCTATCTCTTCTAATCTTTATCCCAGGGATATGTTTATTTGCATCTAGATATTTTATTTTAAACTTTGTTGAGAGCTAAGATTTTAATTCTAAAATCAAACATTTCCCTTTACCAATATATAAAAATCATCAATGTATAAATAAATAACTGAGAAATGATCACCATTAGATTTAAAATAAACATAGTGAGTAAATTTAGAATACTCAAATAACAAACTGAACATATATTTATCAAAATTTTGATATAGCATACTAGGACTTTATTTTTAGATATACAATTATTTCTTCAATTTACAAACCAAATTATTTTTACCTTTAACAAAGTAGTGCTCTATATGTGTCATATAAATATCCTCCTCCAAATCACCATAAAGGAATGTCATTTTTGCATAAATTTTCTTCACCTCTAAGTCATAAGTTGTATCAATAGATAGTAAGAATATAATGGATTTCATTTTTGAAATAGGTGAAAAAAACTCACCATAATCAACCCCCTTAACTTGGGAGTAACCTTTTGCAACCAACCATGCTTTGTATTTCAACAATTCCATCTAAACCACTTTTCTTTTTGAACACCCCTTTGCATCCAATAGGTTTATATCCTTCAATAAATGATAGTAGGTCCCAGGTATCATTCCTTTTTAGTGGCACCATTTCTTCATCCTTGGATATATTCTAAGACTTTGTATCATTCATATCTAATACCTCTTATACAAATCTGGGTTTACCAATGTGAGTATTCAAAGAAAAAATAAATCTCCAATCACTAGGAGAATATCTTTTTGGTGGTGGTCTACACCTTGTAGGCCTTTGAACAAGATAATTCAGAGGTTGTTCCTCCTCTTTTGAAGATTTAGATATTGATTAGCTCTCCTCAACTTCTTTTCTATGTAGATGTCTCAATTCAAATTTCATAGGCATAGAAGGAAGTTAAGTCACATATTTTTTTTGTTTGTTAGGTTTCAAGACAACAAAAGGTTTAGTTTCACTTACAATCACACTTCAACTATATATTACCTTTTATGAAACAAGATCTAAAATTTTGTATCATTTTTCACCATAGTTATAACTGATAAAGATATATTTAACAATTGTGTCCAAATTTATTTTCTTCTTCCTTCACACTTGTGCATGTGCCTCACAACCAAATAATCTTAGACGTCTCAATAAAGACTTGTGACATAACTATTCCTTCATAGCCATTTTATCACACGAGTTGATGTAGGAAACCTATTAATCATGTAGCAAGTGTTGGAAGAATGTCATTGATGCTATTGTTGGCAACATGAGCATGATGGATAAGCACAAAGTTATATAATGATGTGTTGTAGTGTTCTCATTGATGTCAACATTGTATCTTGACGTGGAGATCATGGCGCAGATCATTGTAGATCATTTTGGTTGGTTCTAATAGGTTTTGGAGTGTTTGTGGAAGATATTTTGCAAGATGGTTTGATCTGGTAAAGTTGGTTGCGATGGAAAATTGACTAAGTGTCAACTCTGCTAATTTTGTGCAACAAAGAATCTAATTTTTGGTTTCGCACTGGTCTACGAATGAAAATTTCTC
This sequence comes from Sequoia sempervirens, assembly GCA_007258455.2. NCBI lineage: Eukaryota > Viridiplantae > Streptophyta > Pinopsida > Cupressales > Cupressaceae > Sequoia > Sequoia sempervirens. The sequence continues at coordinate 30,386 of VDFB02378839.1, forward strand.
TTTGTGGTTCTAGTATGTTTTTTTTAGTTGTTAGAAGTATCTATTTCCAGAATTTCATCATGTTTTGGCTCTTGGTTTGAGAGATATAAGTAACAAAAGTTCGACGCAGTGAATTACAGTTATTTCATGTATAGTACATTTGAGTGGGAGAGTTTACACATCTTTGTGGTTAAGTTTCTGGCTTTGTGCTTTTGAGGATTTGTTGATAGATGGAATAGTGTGTGAATTCCAATTGGTGTTGGATTTTGAGGTCCACATGTCCAAATGTGGATACACAGTTGAAGAATTTTTGGTATTAGGTCTTTTGTGGTGTTGACCTAATAAGTTTGAAGGTATGTGAAGGTTAAATAAGTGTTGTGGTCTTATGTGGGATCTATTATAGGTCCATGTCAACCTATTTCAAGTTATTTTGAGATTTAAATCTTGGTGCAAAGTGTGTGTGTGTGGAAGAACTTAAGCTGACAAGTAATATTTTGAATGTTACATCTAATTAGGATAACTTAATTGATGTTATGCTTGAATCGGATATATATATTAGACATTTTTCTATGTTTTGATGAAAATAACAAATGAGATACATGTAAGTGATGCGAATATTATCGGAGTAGTTTGAATTTAAGTTGTGAATGTTGAGTAGAAGATTAAAGTGATGTGAATGCAAAGGAAAGCAGATTGTTAGATCAAAATCAAATGAAGTGTGTAGAGTTAGTTTATTGAGCTTCATTGGAACTGTAATTCATGCATATGACAAATACAATTGTAATAATTCAATCTAGGCTATGAGCTACACAATCTCTTCTATCTTTTTCTCTTTATGGATAGTGAGTCCACTGCAGTGAGAACTTCTGTAAATATACTATAACCGGTCATAATATATTGTGAGCTAATCCTCATCATGGTTTTTCCCATTTTTGGTTTTCCACATAAAAATCCTAGTGTTCATGTGGTGTGTGATGTTGTTGATGTTTCATGCTTTATTTCTTTACTACAGTTGGATGAGCTATGTGGTTTGGATGTTTAAATGTTTGAACAGATTAAAAGAATAATGATTCACCCCCTCTCTTAGTATTTTGGGTGTTCAACAATTGGTATCAGAGCTTGGTTCCTTGGAAGGAGCTTAACCACTTGGGGAAGATCTTAGAGTTTGAACACATGGTTGTTAGAAGACTACCTACTCCTCTAGAAGAGATTCCTTATGTTGGATTTTGTATAGGAGTAAATTTGCACCCTTTACGCAAATTCCTCTTTCACACACCCTCACCTTAGAAAATCAAATCTGAAGGTGAAATTCCACATCACCCAACTACCTTCCATCCACTTGGCATCTATCCTTTGTGATAGTGAGAGAATATTTGTCGGGGATGCATGTGCGGCATGTAGACATCTGTATGGCATGTTGTCGTCCCTAATGGATTCCTACGTCTAAAGTCGGCAAAGGCGTTACACTCCCGATTGGGGATGAATTGTAATGTCCCTCTTCAACCAATCGACCTTGAAAATGGCATATTCTTCCCATCCCACCTTCAAAAACATCTATTCTCATCTCATTCCATTCTCTAAGCAATAGATACACATTTTCTTAGCATTTTTTCCACTTCACTGTTGGAATGTGTTGAGATGATGTTGATTGCTTGTTGTCATTAATGGTTGTCATTAATGTCCACATATCTTGGTTGATTGACCAAAGTTCTATTTTGGTGCCTTGGTGATCCGAATTGGCCTTGTTTTGGATGTTGTGTTGTAAAGATCTATTTTGGGTTGTATCTATCCTAGTCCCATTCCTCTTTTAACACAATAAGATAAATTATTTTGAGTTTGGACCGATCTAGCAGTTGGTTAATGTGCTCTAGCACATGACTTGCATTATAACGTGTATATCTTATTCTTTGGTTTCGGATGTCATGTAGCGTGTTGATTTGAGTGAAGAGAATATGTTTGGTCCACATTTCATTCCTCTCCACAGTGGGAATGTTGTTGTGGTAACCTATTTCAAATTGTATTTGGCCGACAAGGAAGATCATGAAATTATGTTTGGCCGACTTGAGAGATTATGGAAGCATGGAATGATATAAGTAAGAGTTCATTTTGTTTGAGGAAAGAAAGTGTGATTGATGTGAATATGAATATCCATACATTGTGAAGTGTACAAAAGTGTATGAACAGAGGCAGTAGACAGTGAGATTCTATCTGGTGTTTGTTGGTGATAGTTCTTTCAGTGGTGGATTTCCTTTCATCATTCTTTTGTTGGCATTGAGCCATTTTTTGTAGGCAATGAGCCTTTCTCTTTTGGAAGTGATCCCTATTTGTATCTTTGGTTATAATAGCTGGGTAGTGAGCCACCCTACAGTGAGCAACTTGGTAGTGAGCCCTTGTAAAAATCACCTTAACCAATGCATTATAATTGAGAATTATTATTCTCTGTCGTTTTTCCCTTCTTGGGTTTCCACATAAATTCTGGTGTTCATTGTGTATAGTGTTGTTTTGTGATTTTATGTTTATTAATATCTGATTGATTTATGTTTTGATCTGAATTAATTAAAGTCAAGATTTTTTTTTTAGAATAACTGATTCACCCCCCCTCTTAGTTATATGAACTATTCAACATTCACTTCACTCCCAAGTAGTGTTCCAACACTCCATTACAATGGCATTTGAAGCTTCATCATCTCCACATTACAAGTGCAAAGCAATCCATAGAAGCATGGGCTTGGAGTCTTGCGAGACCTCCCTTCACCGTAGTTGCAACTATGGTGACCTTGCCAAGTCTGTATTCTCCTCCATTGGCTAGTGAGCTTCTGGGTGGAGGTGGTAACGTTTCACTCCTCTCCTTTATGATTTGATAGAAGTAGCATAATACTGTTTGTAGTGTTTTTGTTCTCTCTTCTTTCCTTTATCAGATATTTCTACTTCATTGCTTTCTGGATGTTTTTGGAGGTGGAAACACCAAAATAGGAGTCTGACTAAGGCAGGCCCCTATATAGCCCCAACAATTTTCCCTCTTGCTTGTGTGTAGGTGAATGTATGTGTGGAGCTAGCTAGCGTACAGGCACTTTTGTGAGATTATCTTCATCACCCTAGCTTTCATCTATTTTTTTTATCATCTTTGTCTCTATTTCTCATACATTGTGTTTATTATTTTTTAACTATACGAACACTAGCGCGCCCGAAAGATGCCAGCACATCGTGTTGTTGTCCCAAAACCGTGCTACCATCCTTAGACAGAGAGTTGTCTAAGACACAATATCGACTCCAAAAACCAGCTCGCCTAGCCCAAACCTAAGCTCGGGATCTATAGAGTGATAGATGCACGTTATAGTGCTCATCATTCTTGATCCTTATCCCAAGGTATCTTTTAGAGTGAGGTAAGTTAGGGCAATCCTCTACTCTCGGATCTCCATGACTTGGAGCCTTGACGTGGTTGGTCCCCCTCTCTTACATTTTTGGTGAACTCGACGTGAACCAATGTCTTCCCATTCTTTGGTGTTGAGACATTTCCCTTGTACCTTGTGATTGCGGTATCCTTGAGTGTTGTGAAGGTTTATGAGCATCACAACCTAGTCCACGAATTTCGGGTATGTTCTTAGGAGAAGTGTGTCACACCTTCCGATGGAGAGGACAAAGGTCACTTCTAGTTTCTCTATAGGCCTTTTTGTTGGATCTTTCGTTGGTCTTGCTACCCACATTCTCCGATGAGACTGAACACATCCCCACCCCTCCTACATCTCCTACACCATCATTAGTAGATGAGAATGAATCCATTCACATTCCTTCATAATATATCACTACCCTTAGCAAAGGGCTAGGTGACTTAGAGAATCACCTAGAAAAGGACCCGAAGTTGGCTAGAGCCGCTAGGGTTATTAGTGAGATAAAGTATATGGTGGGAAAAGATCGAACATGCATAGAAATCCTGGTTAGTCTCTCTAGTCTAACTGAAGTGTGTGCCCTTCCAAACAATGCTAACATTATATAAGGCGCATCTCTTGAAGAACATGAGAGATAATTAGGAATGTCGATACCTCCCACGTTTGTGTATATGGCTGACACATTCCCATCGATCAATGTCCCCTCTGCCTCCGAGAGGTTTAAAACTATCAAAGTGAACATAATACCCTTCGGTTTTAGTTTCACCCTTCCTATCACCTCTCGTGGTGGAGGTTTTGGTGGGTTGAGTGGTGGGGGATTTGGTAGTGGTGGTGGCTTCAGCAGTAGGGGTGGCGCAGGTGGAGGTGGTTTCAGTGGAGGCCATGGTGGTGGCTTTGAAAGCTGAGATGGCTCCGTTGGAGGGCCTGTTGGTGGCCCTGGCTCCAATAGTGTCTCTGGTGGTGGCCACGTTGGTGGTTCTGGAGGTGGCTTTGGTGTTGGTTTTGGATGATGTCCCACTGGACCTTTGTCATCCCAAGACCCTATTCTGAACACTCTTCTTCAGAATATGGGTAAGATGCAAAGCCAGCTAATGAGTCTCTCCTAAGCCTCTGCCCAACCTATCTTTCAACCCTTCTTTCGACATAGCCCATTGTCAGTAGCAATCTTAAGTACTCCCTTCCCACAAGAAATGGGGATTCCTAAATTCAAAAAATATGGTGGAAAAGGGAACCCACAAATGCATGTGTCCACCTTTAATGCCTTGTGTATAGACTTCTTCCATCATGATGTGTTGATGGAAAAATTATTCCCTTGATCTCTTAAGGATACAATGCTCAAATGGTATTGTTCCTTACTTGACAACTCTATTTTCTCATTTGATCAACTTGTAAATCAATTTCTCTGATAGTTCCAAGCCAACATCTGACCAAAGATGACCTTTTCGGATCTCGTAAGATGCAAACAAGGGGATAATGAGAAGATTATTGACTTCATAGCGTGGTATCAAGTGCTCTTCTCACAAATATCATACCTATTGCTCGATTCTGACGTACATAAGGTATTCATAAGGAACTTGTAGAGACCTTAGTAGAATAAATTTTCCCTTATGAAGTACCCTTCTTTCGCGCATTTATGTGTTGCATTACGAGAATATCAACAGATGATAGTTTAGTTCAGAGGATCCTCCTCATGCTCTTGTCCATAAGGAAAATCCATTGTATCGATCTTTGGAAAGGGTAAAGTTGTTGTGAATGTAGTAGTTGCAACAAATGATAACAACCTCAGATGCAATAGAAAGTTCACAAAGTTAGCAGAATCTTATTCTTCCATCTTACAAAGATTGCTAAAGGATAAAATCATTACCTTGGAGAACCCTAAACCTCTCAAGGAACCTTACCCTAGTTGGTATGATGCAAATACCTTCTATCAATGCCATCGAGTTAACGGACATGATACTGAATGTTGTATAAGCCTGCGTCACAAGATACAAGACCGCATCGAGGACAGTACTATTTGTCTCAATGGAAATAAATAAAATTTAAATAAATCAGCACAACGAAAGTGAATAATGAGTTGTAGATATACATGGACCCGTTTTCATCACATTCCACCAACTTAATTATCGATCCCTCTGATTCTACCACTCGGCTCGAGGAATACATTAACATGGTCACAGTTACTCCTACCATGTAGCCTACGATCGGCTCACTGGACATGAGCTTCACCTGGCAAGATATTCCCTTGAACAACAAGCCTTTCCCCCTTTACATTCCCACTCACGTGAATCGTAACATTGCGACAGGGGTCTTGGTTGACCCCACGAGTCGAGTGAATGTCATTACAAAAGAAACATTGTTGCTAAATTCTTTGCAGAGGGAGAAGTATGAAGAAACAAAATATACCATTCGTACACATGATGGTCTTTGTCTCAAGCCATATGGCTCAATAACTCCATTCATCCTAGTTGGACCTAAGGTTGTAGACATAGTCTTCGATGTTATTCTGGAGTCGGATTTGTTCATATTGAAGCTAGGCATACCTTGGCTAGATTCCATGAATGGAATCGCCTCTGTCATTCATAAGTGTTTAAAATTATCCATGAAGGTGTTGTGCATGTGGTGCATGACACTGGATACTAGCCATTGGTGCCCTGTGGGGGCTACTCATTGGACCATTTTTGGGCCACCCCAGTCGGTCCACTCTCCCCAAGAATAGGCCTACTTTACAAGAGCTATGTGAAGTATAAGACTGAGGGCAAGGGATAACTGAAACTAACCCTTCTGATAGTGCAACAATAAGCTACCCCCTCTTCCCAAAAAGGAAAAAAGAAGCTAGCCCATTCTCGGGATGCCTCTCCCTCTCCTCTTTCCAAAGAAGAGTTTTGGATGAATATTTTTGGCTTTTACCCATTGAGCCTAATGATACTGGCTTACCGAAAACTCAAGATTCAGATATCTGATCTCCCTACAAACCACCTGGACCTTGGTTCTACTTGTATGGCAGAAGAAAGGGTCCTCATGGGGAATCTTCTATGTCTTAGCCTCCACAGCCTTCCACCGCCTCTACTCTTAATGTAGTAAATGGGAAGAGTTCCGTTGCTGAGGCACTAGAGTCGATTCCCCTCATTGTCTCTCAACTTGCTCCACCTACTCTCGTCCAAGAGCATGTCCCTCTGCCGGAAATGGTTGTAGTGGACACCCCTATGGTCAAGCAAGAGCCTTCCATCCCATTGTAACTCTTAGCCTCTAGTTTGAAGAGTTACAGAAACCACCTTGCATGTGAGTGCAAGCATCGGTGAAAGGCTCTAGCAGCTAAGCAGGTCGCTTTGCAAAAGAAGGAAGAGGAGATGATCGCCCCTGCTTCAAGGCATCCTACTATGTCCTCCTCTCTCCTCCCCTATGCTTCTATTCAATATAGTTTAGTCTTGCTTCTGACTCTCGTTGTGAGTGTGAGTGCACCTGACCCCAAAAAGGTGCAAGTGTTCATCGCTCCTTCAGTTGAGTTGCCCCTGTTGATGTCCCTTCTTGGCATCCCGCTATTCCATAAACCTATGGATATGTTGAATACTTCGGTGGTATCTATTGTGGTTTTCTCTTCCTCCTCTTCCTCTACGCCTCTCACCTCGTTAGTGGGGAGTTTGCATACCCCAATGAAGTAGAAGGTGGAGGATGGCCCTTCCAACAATGGAGGGCGTAAGAGGAGTCTGCCTTCTCCGAAGGGTGGTCCTGTGCTAGCTTGTTTTGTCCTAGTAACAAAGCGAGTCCCGGCTTCCCCTAAGTTTGTCACCGCTCCTAAGTCACTCAGTGATCCAAGTGGTGAATCTCAGGTGTAGTCCTCTCCATCCATTGAGGTACGACATGGCACTCTAGTAAAGTGCATGTTCAACTCTTTGGACGAGGTCCTAACCTTTTCGGCGATCTTTGTAAAGTCACTGACCATAGCCCTACAAGAGCTTTGTGGAGAAGACCTTGCGGGGCCTTCTTCCTTAGCCCTTGTTGTGGGAGGGTCAAAACCTCCTCCCCTCAATATTCCACCATTGCAAGTCATCCTCCTTCCCCTTATAATGATCTATATTGGGAAGTATATGACCTCTTGGTAGATGAGTGTTAAAGGGAGACCTCTTCTTTATCTTTAGATTAGATGTGTGTGTGTTGTGATGTGTTCCCCCATGATTGTGCTATGTGTTCTTGGATGACCCTTGCCACCCTCATTGGTGCTTAGATAAAGGAGTGATTTTGTGTCATGAACCTTCTTCTATTTGTATCATGATTCTTCCATGTTTGTGTTTGATTTTCGAAAAATTGGGGATGATGCAAAGCATTGGAGGCATTTAGGCTTCCCTTCCATGTTGACCCAATTTTTTATTTTTACTTTGTCTTCTCGTGCATTCTTCACATGGTCTGATATAGTAGGGGGTTGATGATAGTTCATCAATATACTATTACTATACTTATATATATATATATATAGATATTCATGAGCAACTCTAACCCCGAATTATCAGATCACCCCTGTGCCCTTTGTCTCTTTTTACTTTTCTTTTATCTTTCTCTCTTCTTTGCTTGAGTTTTCCCTCGTATGTGTGACAATGCCATTTCTATGACACTTCGATTTTCAGAAAATGCATTCGTTGTCGACGAATCTTTTCTTGAGAATCTTTGCAAACTTTTTCAAGAATCACATTCTTGACTTGGACCCCTAATGGAATGTGTTTCCTTCATCATGGGTTCGCAAAGAAAGAACTTGAGAACTTTCCTCCAAGGTGGGAGCAACTTTGACCTTCCCCTCACAAGGGACCATTTTCTTCCTTTTGAATTCCTTGATGAAGTGAACATGTTTTGAAAGTATTCCTTGACGATGAATTGATTTGAGATAAAAATGACTCTTTTGCATTTCCAAATAGCGTATCCCTTAAGTGGGTCCCTCTTCACATTGGGTTCCCAAGGACCCCTTCGAAAGTCTTCTAATTTATTGATGGTCTGTGTGACTATCCGCTTATTTCCTTGTATAGCTACTTTATGTATCTTGGCATGTTTTATCTGTGGATTAACATGTCACTTCATAGGTGCGCCTGTGAAGCCACTTTCTGACTCTACAAAGTCCCCTTCTCTAGGTTTCCACCATGTGAGAGATCTTGGGGGATGCCTCCTTCCAGGTCTACAAGCCTGTAAGGAGCTTACTTATTTGGGTTTCCTCCATGTGAGAGATCTTGGGGGATGCCTCCTTGCAAGTCTGCGGGCTTGTAAGGCACTTGCCTCTCTGGGCTTCTTCCATGTGAAAGATCTTGGGGGCCACCTTCTTGCAGGTTTGCGGACCTATAAGACGCTTGCTTCACAGGGCTTCCTTCATGTGAGAGATCTTGGGGGTTTCCTCCTTGTAGGTCTGCGAGCCTATGAGATGCTTTCATCCTACAAGATTTGTCCATCATTGGTCTGAGGGCCCTCGGTGCACTTTGTCCAGCTTCATAGTTCTACGGGGCTATGGAGTCTTTTGTCTGAAACTCCTTAGGGAGAGTACTTGTGGAGTCCTTTTCCTGTCCTACACTTTTCAGCTCACCAGATCACAGTCTGCTTCCTTGATGGTTCAAGTATAAATTTATATCCCTACTAACTCTTCAATCTACTTTACCGAAGCACTCATCATCACTCATGCTCGCTAAAGTGGGGGTAAAATGTATAGGAGTGAATTTTCACCCTTTACACAAATTCCCCTTTCACACACCCTCACCTTAGAAAATCAAATTCGAAGGTGAAATTCCACATCATCCGACTACCTTCCATCCCCTTGGCATCTATCCTTTGTTTTGGTGAGAGAATATTTGTCGTGGATGCATGCACGACGCATAAACATCTACGTGGCATGTTGTCGTCCTTGATGGATTCTTGCATTTGAATTCGGTAGAGGTGTTACACTCTCAATTGGGGAAAAATTATAACGTCCCTCTTCAACCAACCGACCCTGAAAATGGTAGATTCTTCCCATCCCACCATCAAAAACATCCATTCTCATCTCATTCCATTCTCTAAGCAATAGATTCACATTCTCTAAGAATTTTTCCCACTTCACTTCACTCTCAAGCAACATTCCAACACTTCATTACAACGACATTTGAAGCTTCATCAACTCCACATTACAAGTGTGAAGCAAGCCATAGAAGCATGGGCTTGGAGTCTTGTGAGACCTCCCTTCATCATAGTTGCGGCTATGGTGACCTTGCCAAGTCCATATTCTCCTCCATTGGCTAGTGGGCTTTTGGTTGGAGGTGGTAACGTTTCACTCCTCTCCTTTGTGATTTGATAGAAGTAGCATAATATTGTTTGTAGTGTTTTTGTTCTCTCTTCTTTCCTTTATCACATATTTCTAATTCATTACTTTATGGATGTCCATGGAGGTGGAAACACCAAAACAGGGGTTTGACTGAGGTAGGCCCCTATACAGCCCCAACAATTTTCCCTCTTGCTTGTGTGTAGGTGAACGTACATGTGGAGCTAGCTAGTGAATAGGCACTTTTGTGAGATTATCTTCATCACCCTAGCTTTCATCTATTTGTTTTATCATCTTCGTCTCTATTTCTCATACTTTATCATTTTTTTTCCTGTCATAACCAACTAGCTAGGTTTTTAGTTAGTTTTTAAGCAGTTTGTATTGTGTTTACCATTTTCTGATCGTATGGAAGCCCGAAAAATGCCAGTGTGTTGCGCTGTAATCCCAGAACCACATTGTCATCCTTGGATAGAGAGTTGTTTGAGACACAATATCTTCTCCAATAACCAGCTCGCCTAGCCCAAACCTAAGTTCAAGATTTGTAGAGTCATAAAAGTATGTTATAGTGCTCATCATTCTTGATCCTTATCCCAAGGTATCTTTTAGAGTGAGGTAAGTTAGGGCAGCCCTCCACTCTCAGCTCTCTGTGACTTGGAGCCTTGACTTGGTTGGTCCCCCTCTCTTACAAATTCATAGGAGAAGATTGCATGCTTGAAAAAATAGAGAACTCAAAGTTTCCCTTGAAGATCTTGAAAGCACTAAAGGTAAAAGCAAAGATCTGAAAGAAAATGTCAAAGAAGCAAATGAATGCATTAGAAAATTGAGAGAACAAATCAAGAAGTTCAGAGAAAGGCATAAGGAATTCATTGAACAATTGAAGCAAGCAAATGATCTATCACCGATCTGAAAGTGTAAGTCGAAGAGAAGAAAAAAATTGAGGAATGTCTGAATGCAATGGTGAAAAGAAAATATGAGGAATGTACAAGGCTTGAACAAGAAATTGTAAATATGAGATCAGGTCTAGAGAAAGCAAGGAGTCATGAAGACAAATTCAAGATGATTTCTACAAAGCTTGATGAAATGATTGTAAATCAGAAAGGCTCTAAAGATAAAGAAGGTTTAGGATTTGAAAAGGGTGAAAGTTCAAATCAGACATCAAATGTTGAAGATAAGAAGAACAATGGAAAGAAAATCTAGAATCAAAGGAATGAAGCTAGAAGACCAGCAACTAGACAACAAAATGCACAAAGGTACCCATATTTTAATGGTTTCTATTATTCTTGCAAGAAATTTGGTCATAGAGCTAGTGAGTGCAAAAGTCAAATGATGAATGGCTATAACAATGGTATAATGGTTCAATCTTTCAAAGGATACTATTATACATGCTATGGATTTGGACATAAAGCTAATCAATGCATATCCAAAATGAATGGAAGGAATACTGGTGAAAAGAATGTTATATGTCATAATTGCAATAGGCCTAGACACATTACCAAGTTTTGCAAAAGCAAAAACATAAGGAAGGATAATCTGGTAAAGGGGAATGAACTAGTGCAAAAGATTGATCCTGCAGAGACAAAGAAAGAGATGAATAATATTTGGAGAAATAAAGAAGAGACCGAGGTTAAGAATGAATTTGTACCATCATTTGGTGTAGATGTTTCCTTAGAAAAAATAAGTTGAGAGCTTTGGCTCGAGGGGAGCTTGAATGAAAATATTTCATCCCCTGCCAAAGAAAATGGTGTTGATGCCTCAACATGAAGATATGTGATGTAGATTAACATGCTTGACTTTTTGAAGAAGATTCCAGTAGAAAATGTTGAAATATGGAAGTTTGTGGAGCATTAGAAGTTGACTATGCACATAGTGAAGGGTTTACTATCTTTATTGTTTGAAGCATTAATTGAAAAATTAGGTTAGATTCAAAGGGTTTTAAAGTGATTTTACTTAGCCAATTTCATTCATAATGAGCATTGAGAAGAAGTAGAGTACCGAGGAAGTGATTTGGAGTGATCAAAGCTATTTGTGACCTAGTGCATTAAAACCCTAGTTCAACAAACGAAAGAAAATGTATTTACAATCTTAGATATGCCCTAGTTTTCAAAAGAACTTTGTTTGAAAGTAGTTTGAATTATTTGTAATGGCTATATAGTGAGGGTTATTGAGGTTACCAAGAAGCCACAACCCAATTTTAAGAAATACCAGGCTGCAAAATCCATAGAAGATGACCCGTCAGGTTCTTTCTCACATGTTTCATATGGGGTTTTTCCAATAGAAGATATAAGGATTTACATTCATGGAAAGATGGATGGATATGATCACAACAAGCTAGTAGATATGTGGATGAAAGAATTGAATAGATACAACTTTTTCCCTAAACCAGATTACCAAAACCTAGTTGCAAAGAAATTGGATGTATGGCAATGTTTTTTTAATTTTTGTTTTGATGATAAGTGGGTTAGAATGGCATTAAGCTGAATCTGTGATAAATTTATTTAGACTAACATGCCTAGAATGATAAAAAAGAGGTAATTAGAGAGGTTACAGTTCTATGCTCCATCAGATAGGTGCAACTTATGATAAGAGGGCTCTATCAGTAAATCCCATTAGAAATCCAATTGTGAGGTATGTAGCAATGTTAATTGGTTATAAAATATATTTCACAAACAAAGATAATTCTATATCTGCCACTGCAATCAATGTGGCATATGAGATGGTGGAAAAAGGTGTTGACTATGATCTTTGTGAGTTGCTAAGACAAAAATTGGTGGAGAATTTGAAACAAACCAAGGAAAAGAAGTATGCATTTAAGTATGGAACCCTGGTTATGTGTTTACTTTTCTATTTCCTAAAGGAACTCATCGAAACTGAATGAGTGGAATGGTTGCAAGGAAGACTAGTTGCTCATCAAATCAAAGATTTTATGAGTGGTATTGGTGATGGGAATGCACACGATGAGGTACTTGCTACTTTCTTTGTAGTTTTTCAAAGGAGGATGCATGAAAGAGACAAAATTCCAAGAAAATTGGTAGAGAGATATCATAATGATATCACATTTTTGGTAAGCACTGATAAATGCATCATGGAAGCAGTTGAATTAAGGATTGTGTGGATCCCTGTCTTGGGATATGAGGTCACTTAACAAGAGATTACTGGCTTAGCTGACATTTTGTTGAAGATTCCAAAGGATACAACTAAGATAAGGTATGACACTTATGAAGAAAAGTATTTGGAGGTGCATATGGAGAAAAAGAAACCAATAATTTAGAAGAAGGTTAAAAAGATGGTTAATCAGTTTGCAGAAGAAATGGGCATTTCAAAGGAGCAAGTGGAGTATGCAAGATCAAGGGTTGGAGCTCTAGAGAGCTCATCAGACACAAGGAGATCTAGTAGAACCTCTACTTCCCCTCCTGCTACTCAGAAGTCCTTTGAGACTAGGCATCCTATTGGAGAGAAAAGGAAATCAACAGATAGTCCTTCGGTGAAGGAGAAATCCCCTTTGGTTGTGAACATGACAAGGTTGGAGAAGAAGAAGGCTACTCTGGTAGCACCACCTACCAAACTTGCAACGAGAAGACCAAAGCAAAAGGCCTTTAGAGATAATAATATAAGTGTAAATGTAGAAGAAGAAGAAGAAGAGGAAGAAGGACCCCCATTGGTCCAGAAGAGGAAGGAAGAGGCTTCACGGAGTGAAGCAAGACCAAAGAAGCAAAAGGTAGATATAGTTGATACTTCTGAAGAAGAAGAAGAAATTGAGAAAAAAAAAGAAGCATTTGTAATGCACATGTGATAGGAGAAGGGAGAAGCTACCAAGAAGGCGTCTTCAGAAAAGAAGAAGGTAGAAACAAAGAAGAATTTGGATGTCAAGAAGAAGTTGTTGGTATGTGGTGATTGATCATGCTATACTGTACACCCCAGCATGCATCCTTGCCGAGGTTCGGGGGCGGTAGCCCCTGAGAAAAATTTTCCTCCTACTTTTTCGCGTCATCACCAGAAAAAGAGAAATCAACAAAAAAAGGAAAAATCCAACTTTGTGGAAAAATCTAACTTTGTAAAACCCTAATCTAGAAGCTTCTAAGCTTGTTAAAAAGGGGTTCATATGGGGGTTATAGTATGATGAAAAATGCGATTATTTGAAAGATTGTAATAGGTTTTTGCATTGGATAATAAAATCATTGCATGGCTACGGTTTGGTGGATGTAGCCCAGATTGGGTGAACCACGTTAAATTCTATGTGTTATAATTTATTCTATGTGTGTTTTAGTTTCTTTGTTCATTAATTAAATATGCATTTAATTGTTAGATATATTCCTTTCTAACCCTAACAGAAGCAAAAGCAAATATCTTCAAAAAAACCTTGCAGTCTCATGAAGGTAGAAGTACTTGTTAATAGAATGATACATCATGACATGCTTGCAAAACTACAACCTTGTATGGTGAAGTAAATGAGGTGGATAAGGCCACCATTATTGAGGCAATTATTAAATACATTATTGTTTTAGAAGTTGATATGAAAAATATTGAGAATAAAATTCCTAAAGAGCTATGGAATGTCCTAGTGAAGAGAAGACTAGAAGCAATTGAAGAAGAAGGAAAGATAAAAGAATATGTGTTGGAGAAGGTTGGTGCTCCTATTTCTAAGGGAAAAAGAGCCACATTGGCTAAATTGTACAACACAGTTGAATTTAGAGTAAAGAAAAGGGTAACTACCCCTATGGGTAGAGACAAGAATGAATTGAGAATCTACATAAGGAGATAGTTGATAAATTTTTTGACATTGCATAGAAATATGGTATAATTTCAGAGAACACTGCTCCAGAAGTCATGTCAAGAGAAGAAGCAGAGAACATTGATGCTTAACATGAGCATGTGACAAATGAAGAGTGCACTCAGGACAATGCCTCTCTGAAAGTGGAAGAACTGGCAAAAGAGGATGTTGGAGAAAAAGAAGCAAAGGATGCTTCTCTTCCTCTTATCCATGAAGAAATGTTGAGATTACGCAAGATAAAAAAGAGACCCCTCCTTTGAATAACCCAGACCAATATACAAAGGAAGATGTGAATAGATGTTGAAGACGAAATTGGTGATACGGAGAAGAAAGATGAGCAATAAAATAATGAGAAGGTAAATGAAGATAAGAATGAGGATACCTTCATAAATGCAAGAACAAAAGAAGATACACATGTAGACTCCAAAAAATACAAGGGAAAGGAAGTGAAATAGAAAGCTGCAAAGACTACAAATACTTTTGGTGAATCCTCTAGATCCTCCAGAGATTTCTTGAAGAATCTATTAAGTAAGTAGCTCAAGTTTCAACCTATTTTTTCTTCACAATTGTGACAACTTCCAAAGCAATAGGGAAATACATAGATTTGGAAAAGATTTCCCCACTCTACAAGCTACAATTGGGAGATGTATTTGATGTATCTTCTTGGAAGGAGATTATTGAGATGCACCAAAAGAGTGGAGAGTTGATGGAGGAAGCAATGAAGGGACTATAAGAGGTTGTACCTAGTGCAAACATAGACACACCACTCTTTGGTATGGAAAATTGAAAGCTTTTAATTGATTCTTTTAAGGAATATTCCTTCGGTCTCAACGATGAAGTGGAGAAAGAAGTAGAAATGAAAAGGAATGATAAAAAGATGTTGGAGATCACAGAGAAGTGTGCTCTTACACACAAGAAGTTTTTAGAGAATTTGAAGGATGCACAGATATGTGTGGATGAGGCAATGGCTTTTTTTCAATATTTCATTAAGTGGCTCAGGGCCACACAACATCAAAAATGAGATGGACTCCATTGATTCCTAGATAAATAAAGCCTCCAATGACTATGATCTGACACTTGATCTAGCTAGTAATACAAGGAGTGTAATTGAGGATTTGCATAAGAAGTTATTCTAGCTACAAGAACAAAAGGAGAATGCCATTTTTCAATTTGGAGAGATAAGGGACTTAGTGAATGACAAATTTATGTCTCAAGTTCCCTTTTGAGTGCCACTAAAGCTACACAAATGAATCTAGTACCTAGCACTCAAGAAGAGGGAGAAGAGATCTTGATGGAATTTGAAACATAGTGCAAATTACTTGGGCCAGTAATGAAGACATGGAAGGAAGGAAAAAAAGCATGGAAAACCCATCGAAAAAAGTTACAAGAGTCAACTTCACCCGGTTGACACATTTCATATTCTTTATGCATTTAAGTTTTCAGTTTCAAGATTCTTTGTATATATGGGAAGTATATAGAGTAGTGTTTAGTACAATTTTTTTTCTCTGTTATATGACTCAAGGGGAGTCAATTCAATCTTTTCAGCTCATACATATGCATATATACTCATGGGGAGATCCAGTATTGATGCAAAGCCTCCACAAGACACTCACATTTGACACAAAATTGGGGTTCTACAAACGTTCATTTACTAATCTGTTACACGGGATTCCTATCACTACAGAAACATGCAATATCATTCAGACATTAAATTGTATTATACTGTGACAGGACGAATAAGAAATAGAAACAAAATTTTATTAATACTTGGTGATAACATGCAAATACAAATAACTCGATTCCACGGGAATCATTCTCTCTTCTTCTTATAGACCCCTTGGCCTCAACAACCCCTATCGGCCATCTCCCTTATAAATTTTTCCCCCACGTAATTCCCTTTCACTCTCTTTATTCCCTTGTCTTCTTCCATTTTTATTGGCATAGCATGATGCCTCTTTACCATCACCCTCAGTCATTCAAAGTATTCGACCACCTTCACAGATTTCTTCTCTAGCCATCACCCTCACATTACATTATTGGCCTTTACTATTTAATCAGCTTCTCGTGATGCTGCTTGTAAGTCTATTTGCCTTCCTCAATGATCGCTTTATTCTTTTAGCATCCTCTCATTACTATATTTTTGGCTTCTCTTTTCATTTGTGCTACCACCTTTTAACTTCCTCATTCCAACCAACTCTCCAATTCCTCACCGTTGCTACTTCATAATGACCTCTAGAATGAATCGGCCTCTTCCAAAACTCAAAATCAAATTGCTTACAAGATAACTAAATCGGTTTAGCAACCAAACCACCATCAAACACCTCAAACCGACACGTAACACTGTTGGTTTTGGAAGATAATGTCAAAAATGAAAAACCCTTCTGAGAATAAGCCCATGTTGCTTGGGTGACAGAAGATTCCAAATCTACCACTTTGTGACAAGAAGATAAAAATGTAATGCAACAAAAAACTGCACCCACAAACCAAAACTTCCCAATCAACATAAAAATCAAGCCAAAATCCAAGGGATGACGATGCCCTACATTAGACTCCCCAGTAAACAAAAATCATGTGCTCCTGCACATGGAGTCCACAATGTCATCTTCCAATTCCAATTTCTTTTTCCACACTTTCCAATTGTTCATCCTTTTCGATTTGGAACTTCCATACTAGCTTTGTTGCTTCAGAAATTTCTCAATCTACATTCTTTTGCTTTGTTCTCTCTGTGCATACTTGCCCCTTCGATTTTCTTTTTCACATCCCCACCATGTCATCTCTTCTTCATAGTCTTCCATCGACACAAGCCCAACTGGAAATAAAATTTTATCCTTGCTTTGTATAAAATAATTTACCTCATGAATATTATATGGTACCACATCATCTTCATCCACGTTAGTTACTTGTCCTTTTGTTGCAATCTTAATTGAAGCTTTTTCACTTTCATTCATTTATGTGACCACATCATTTTTCCTTGTTGCTTCATTATCTTCCTTATTCACCATATTATTTACCTTTGGGCTTCCATCTGTAATCTTCTCCAACCATTTTGCTTCGACTTCCATAAGCTGCAACATTAAATCATCTTTGCTTGCATCATTCACTACAACCTCTACTAGACTCTTTCTTCTTTCATTTTTACTGTCTCTCTTTCCAGTTGTTTATATTTAGGAGTAAAAGAAATATTTTCACCATCTTCAGATGCTACATCACATTGAATACCATCTTTCATCAAATGAATAGATTTGAACCTTTGAGAATCCTTCTTTTTACCTTTTTTGTCACTGGGTAATCTCCTTCATCACTCTTATCGGTTGCCTTATCTTTAAATTATACTTCTTCTCTACTTCCCTTTAGAATGCATGTATCATCATCTTCTATACTCTTTGCTGCCTTAGCTTTTCAATCTATATTTTCTACAATCACCACCTTATCAGGAAAATAGCTCTTTTCCAAAACATCCATTCTTCTTGCAATCTTTTCCCATTCTTTTTAGAGCTTTATACAATTCTTATAGTCCCAATAGCTGTCCCAATATGGAATTATCATGGGCCTTCTTACACTAATACCCACCCTTCATGTTGTTGCAATCTGTTGCACTTATTTGACGATCTTCTTTTCTCTCAATCTCTAACAATCTTTCATTCCTTTGGGGTCTTCTTACTTGCCCCCACTACCTAATCTTTGGGTATCTCTCCTTTCTTGTTAACATACAGTAGACTGCAACAAACATACAACAATACCCATCAAGAACACACTAAGTGCTCGCTGCCCAGATCTCTCAGGGATCTGATACCAATTTGATGTAGAGCCTCCACAATACACTCACATTTGACACAAAATTGGGGTTCTACAAATATTCATTTACTAATCTGCTACAAGGGATTCCTATCGCTACAGGAACTTGCAATATCATTCAGACATTAAATTGTGACTTCACCATTACATTGTATTATACCGTGACAGGACGAATAACATAATGAAATAGAAACGACATTTTATTAATACTTGGTGATAACATGCAAATACAAATAACTCGATTCCACAGGAATCGTTCTCCCTTCTTCTTATAGACCCCTTGGCCTCAACAGCCCCTATCAGCCAGCTCCCTTATAAATTCCGTCCCCACATAATTCCCTATCGGTCTCTTTATGCACTTGTCTTCTTCCATTTTTATTGGCAAAGCTTGACGCCTCTTTACCATCACCCTGAGCCATTTCAAAGTATTCAACCACCTTCACAAATTTCTTATTTGGCCATCACCCTCACATTACTTTATCGACCTTTACTATTTAATCGGCTTCTCATGCTGCCACTTGTAAGTCTATTCACCTTCCTCAATGATCGCTATATTCTTTTAGTGTCCTCTCATTACTATCTTTTCGGCTTCTCTTTTCATTCGTGATACCACCTTTTAGCTTCCTCATTCCAATTGGCTCTCCAATTTCTCACTGTTGTTACTTCAAAACAGCCTCTAGAATGAATTGACCTCTTC
>VDFB02378840.1:0-48884 GCA_007258455.2 Sequoia sempervirens
TTTTGATAAACCACCCAACAACAATCTTGATGTCCCCCAATATTTTCTTCAAAAACTATATGTTGAATTTTTCATGGGTAAGCATGAGAACTACTTTGGTTTGAGGGATTTCCAAGGTGTGGGTAGAGGAATGCCTAAGGATAGACCCAGGGAAAATTGAGTAACCCTAGTTTCCTCCTTCTCCTATTGCTCCCCCACCTCCGATACAACACCTAGAGATTGTTGTAGATGCAACAAATTAGAGTATCTTGGTCGTACACACTTTGACTGGCCATTTGATCACACAAAGCTCACAGTTCGCTCAACTGCATGATAGCGATACACTTGTTGGATCAACTGCTATTAGTAGACCCTCCTCTTCTCCACATATTTGTGTGCCCCATCAGTGTAGTATGCAATCACATATGTTTAGGTCCTCTTGCACAACCTACTGAGCCTCCAATGGACACATCCAATTATGAGGTCCATCATATGTCAGACATAGGAGATGAGACAATAGAGGTTGGAGCACATCTTGGAGAGTCATCGAGTGTCAAAGACATGCGGATGTTGGATCTTATCAACAACATACAATGGTAAGACTTATAGTAATTTCATAGTGCATTTTATCTTAAATTAATATTTTATAAGAGATATTAGTACTAATGTATATTTATGTGCCAGATTTAACAGTTGATGATGGAGAATCAAATTACACAGGTCCAAAAAGGTACCCTTATAACCATTTCATTTGGCCTAGAGAGTAACTATATGGTATACTTTTTTGCACATAAATGTTTACAAGTTTTTTTATTGTATATGCATATCATTTAAATTGTGATTTAGATGATAATTTTTCAAATCTATTATGATTATACATGTACATAGATTGATAGTCTTATGTATTATTGCCTTTTTATACAACAACCTACTGGTTTTACATCCATGATATTTTTTTATATTCTCGATATTATGATTATATGTACATGTGCATTTATAGTCTTACATTCTTGTCATTTTTATATAAGAAATTGTTACAGTTGGTTCATCCATGATGAGCCCTTCTACAACAAGAGAACAATCATCATTGGGGGCATGTGTTTATTTTATATTGTAGATATATATGTTTAGATAGGAGTAGATATATGTTTAGCTTATATTTATTTGTCAACAATTATATATTAATTTGTATCAATTTTATTTTACCCGTTATAGTCATTTACCCGATTCAACAATGTGACAAATCCTTAACCATTTCAATACATTAGGACTTCTGATCGTCCTAGGGGACACTTATTTGTATAACATATTTCAAATAAAAGAGCAAGACTTGATAAATTATAGTTCAATATAGTGATTTTGATGTTAATTTGACAATTCTAAATTATAGTATATAAGATTCTATTTAGTAGTCTAACTTTTCACCCCTTGATATAATTAATCTAATTTATGGTTTGAATTGTTATTGTGCAGGCAACTTCAGAGCTACTAAGTACTTTGAGGAGGCTTGATTTTGAAGATCCAACAAAAGATTAGGATTTTCTAGAGACATATAGGGTCACTTGTAGACATTTAGGGATTGATACACAACTATTCGACATGTATATTGTATATAGATCTTGAGATGGCATATGCCACATTTTGTAAAACTTGTTTTGAGTTGGCATATATGTCAAATTTGTATATGCACATACACAATTATTCTACAATTTGATATATAAAAAATGATATTCAATCTAATTTGTTCCTTGTGTGCATGTCTTTCTACTTTGAAACTTAAAATTGGAATGTATAATCAGTTTAGAATGGTTAAGTTATGATCAATAACATGTTATAGATTAATGAAACTACACTTTAATAGAACTTATGAATTACAATTGGTAATCCATCTATGTTAATGATTAATTTGGTTGCCTTGGGAAACTTCACCAAATTTTATGGTCATTTTTCTAATTCTATCAATCATAACATGAATGCTTAGTAATCCTAGGTGTGCCAACCTTACATCTATCCATGCAACAAGGACCTATAAATCTAGAAGTAGATCAAGGTATGTGTTGTGTATAATGTTTAGTAAGTAGGTAGAATAGTTGAGCTCTTTAAATACCAATAAAATATATGGAAGTAGGGTGTATTGGATGTTAGATAGCAAGTTGATAAGGATATGTTAGCATAAGAATTAAATATGCAAGGGTCATGAATAAAGAGGTAACAAAAAAAATTTCATTGGCATGTCACCAAGATGATTATGCCACAAAAGTATAATTGATGAAGATATATATTTATAACTTCAACACAAGGAATCAAGTATCATTCTACTAATTATATTTTATAATATATGTTCAATTGAAGTATGCCACCATAGGAATGAAAAAAATTAATAAGGTGAACAATAACTAGCATAGGGCCTAACACCTCCATGATGAAGACAACTAACCTCTAAAAATATATATACAACCACTATACCACAAAATTACACTATGAACCACTAGGAAACTCATGAGAAACATATATAGACAAGAGACAATCACCATGAAAGTGAAAGGATTTACCACAAACCATAACCAACCAAGAAAATCCAAAACCCATTAGAATAATTTAGGGATTACGAGTACACTATAGGAAGCATGCATGAAATGTCATGGCCAAACCACGTGATAGTACAATTGATATTCATGAACATACATACATACATCATGAAATTGTTTACCTATGACCATCCAAATTTAATCAATCTAGTTACATATCATGTGCATTTTCAGCATACACATAAAACATCACATTCATCGTCAATCTAGCTACATACCATGTGCATTCTTAGTATATGTGCATAAAACATCACATCCATCATGTTGATATAACTAATAACATGCATATCATATTTTCCATGTCCTCATGTACAAATCCATCAAAGAACCACCCTAATGTGTACAAACTGTATGCATATCATATTTCCCTCTTTATGGCTACATGCCATTCTCATCTCTACCACCCTTAAGTAGACACATTTTATGCCTAACATATTTCCCACTCTATGGATACATGCCATTCTCACCTCTACCACCCTAAAGTGTACAAATTTTATGCATATCATATTTCCCTCTCTATGGCTACATGCCATTCTCATCTCTAGTGCCCTAAGGTGATCCCTATCATTGTACTTGTAGAAGCCACTCGTCCTCGCTCACTTCTCCAAAAAACAAATAGACTTGCATATAAATATAGAAAAATTGTTGTGCATAAACAATATGAACTAAAAGCTAAATATGATGCAAGATTAAGAATCACTACTTATAATTCTATCGTATAGTCACCTTAAGAATTATATGGTGGATTTATTATCCTTTTAACCTCATCGTGCTCCAAACTTGAGTGTAGTAGACTTGCATATAAATATAAACAAATTGTTGACATAAGCAATAGGAACTAGAAATTTTTAATTGAACATTCTCTCAAATAAGATGTGATGGAAGATTATGAATCACTACTTAAGAATTATATGTGGATGTTGCCTTATAAATGATATGTGACCATTGGAAAAGTTATAACTATTGATCTCAATAGCCTTTCGTCCACTTCAAATTCTTCAAAAAACATACACATATAAAGAAGTGAATTGTTAAGAAAAGTAATCTTCAAGATATATTTGAAACTCAACCATGGTGGACATATTGTAATTGTAACCTCCTCATGCTCCAAACTTGAGTGTAGTAGACCTGCATATAAATATAGACAAATTGTTGAGCATAAGCAACATGGACTACAAAGTTTGAATTGAAAATTCTCTCAAACCAAATATGATGCAAGATTAAGAATCACTACTTATGAATTCTATGTCGATGCATTACCATCATTACCTCATTGTACTTATAACAAAACCATGGATGCATTGATTTGAATCACTTAAAAATATACCTTTATTCTCCAAAAAAACTACACATATAAATGGGTGAATTGTTAAGAAAATCAATCTTCAAGACCTATTTGAAACTCAACAATGGTGGATTTATCGCCATTGTAACCTCATTGTGCTCCAAACTTGAGTGTAGTAGACCTGCATATAAATATAGACAAATCTATGAGCATAAGCAACATGAACTACAAAGTTTGAATTGAACATTCTCTCAAACCAAATATGATGCAAGATTAAGAATCACTACTTATGAATTTTATGTCGATGCATTACCATCATTACCTCATTGTACTCATAACACAACTATGGATGTATTGATCTAAATCACTTGAAAATATACCTTTGTTCTCCAAAAAACCTACATTTTTACTTGCCAGTTAATTTTTATGCAAACTTTTAATGTACTTTTAATCCAACCCATAGAAATAACATGAATCTAAATAAGATGAAAAATATCATACCTATTCCAAATAAAAAAGGTCTGCTGCTCAAGTGTTCCTGAAGGGTCATCTCTTACCTTCATAGTATCTACTATTGCTTCATGATGACTCTACTAACTATCCATAGTTATTTTGATCTTGGTTTGGCATGATGCCTCAATAACTTAACATTTGTTGCTATAACAAGGTACAAATGCATGAGAATGGTTTTGTGTTTTTCATAGTCTTCAAATGTAGGTATAGCATTCTTTCTAATCATATACGCTCACAACCAAGTTCCGGTAACAACAATTGAACCTGCAAGATACATGAACCCATAATCATCTATCATTGGTTGTGTTAGCTTTTGCTTTCCTTGTACATATCATGCCAACCAATAGTCTGATCCCTTTTCATTCCCCTGTAGTGCAACAACTGTGTTAAACAGACGCAAGACGACTGAGAAGGGAGGGTGAATCAGTTGTCACACAAATTCAAACTTAAAACTTTATCACTTATCAAATCTTCAACCACGCTATTCTGCTATTAAATATGAGCATGAAATAGAGATAACATAAATTAAATCAACACAATGAACACTAAAATTTTATGTGGAAAACCCAATAAGGGAAAAACCATGGTGAGGGTTAACTCACAATATAAAGATTATAAACTGAATACAAAGGCTCACTACCCAAAAGAGGACTCACTGTCCAAATACAAAGGCTCACTGCCTACAAAGGACTCACTGTCCAACAGGGAGGCTCACTGCCTACATATACAAAAGAGAACAAAAGATCCACCACAACAATTAAAGCACATTTGCAGGATTATAGAAACCTTCAATTCACTACCTTCAGCACACTAAAAAAATTCTATCACAACTCACTCACACACACTTTTGCTCTAATGATTTGTGGCACACTTTCGTCACTTTGCATCACACTGTCATACAATTCTTCACAACTCGCCTTGCTTTTATACCGTTCTCAACCTTAGAAACATTTACCAAGGTCGGCCACAATAAATCATTTCATAAATTCAAATCAGGTCGAGAACTCTAAATTCCTGCAGTGGAAAGGAATAAGAGAGGACCAATAAAAACATAAAAATAATATTCTTGAATCTTCTACACGCTTCCTCAATTTAAATTTTATTCTTCGAATGAAGTGTAAACACTAGGTCAGCCAAACCTAATGATTTTTTTTATCAATGATGCACACACTTCCCAATAAGAAGATGACACGTGAACGATGCAACATGCTTCATTATGCATGAGAATACATCTCAGAATCTTCCAGATACATCTGCAACAAAAACAACATGCTTCAAAAATTGAACTCCTTTCACTAGTCAATTTGGGATGTGCAGACACACACAAAAATACTAAAACATGATTTCCGGATCACCAAACTCCAAACATCTTTTCCAGAGCATAGGAAAGACCTTCACAAGGTATCTACTAGATCTACACGATTTGAAACAAAATAGTGGAGAACTGTGGAGCAAACATATTTCTCCTAGTCCACAAAACACTGACTCTGTCGATAAAACACATATACCGGTGGACACAAATTTTACGTACCATCTCATTCAAAACTAAAACTTAGAGTATATCACCATAAGATCACCATCAACACCCCTTCAGATTTGTACATGCATAGGATCAATACAGGAAAAATGCAGAGCAAATACCAGATCACATACTGAACACACTCAACATTCTGACTTCTATTTTTTTATTAATTTTCTCAAAAGAACTTGGAAACTCATCACACCAACATATCTGCAACACCATAAAGATATCTCCATGTACTCACAACATCTCACCAACATCTCAACCATACATGTACAATCTACAACATACTGAACAATGTTGACATCAATGACAACATTAATGACAACACCAATAGACAAGCTCATACTTGCAACAATTTCCCCCTTTGTCATTGATGGAAACACATAACCTTTTCTCCCCCTTTGACATTAATGGAAAAGAACAACTACTCTAATTACTCCCCCTTAGGAGTACAATCATACTGCAATAATGAAAAAAAAAATCTACTCCCCCTATGGAGTAGACCCATCAATCAGTCCACGTAAATGAAGAATCTATGAATTCACTGGACTGATGCACCTTCATGTGCACCTAGTTAGGAGGGCCAATGACCCCCAACCTTTCCCTAAGATGCTCAAAAATATCCTTCGGAAGGGACTTAGTAAATATGTCTGCAATTTGTTCCTTTGTATTTACATACTCCATTCTGACCTCATTCTCCAACACTTTCTCTCTTAGAAAATGATACTTGATAGATATGTGCTTCGTTCTTGAATGCATAACCAGGTTCTTCAAAATGTTTATTGCACTTGTATTATCACAAAAAATAGAAATAGGTTCATCAGATACCACACCAATGTCTTTCAGAGTTTTCTTCATCCACAAAACTTGTGTACAACATGATGCTGCAACAATATATTCAACCTTTGCAGTGGATAAATAAATTGAGTCTTTCTTTTTACTCAACCATGAAACTAGTCTTCCGCCAAGAAAGAAATCACCACCACTGGTACTCTTCCGGTCATCTATACATCTAGCCCAATCAACAACTGTATAAGCACTCAAGGGAAATCATTACTCTTAGGGTACCATAGTCCATAATCCGGTGTGCCTTTAAGATATCTAAATATTCTTTTTACAGTCATAAGATGTGCTTCTCTAGGATCTTCTTGGAATCTAGCAACTAAACACACTACATGCATAATATCTAGTCTAGTAGCAGTGAGATACAACAGTCCCCCAATCATGGATCTATATTTTCTCTAATCAGTCTTAGTAGATTCATCATCCTTGCTCAGTTTACATCTAGTTACCATTGGAGTACAAACCGGTTTAGAATCCTCCATCCCAAACCTTTTTAACAACTCTTTTACATACTTAGATTGTGAAATGAATATCCCTTTGTCAGTTTGATTCACTTGTAGATCGAGGAAGAAATTAAATTCACCAATCATAGACATCTCAAATTCTTTCTACATTTCTTCAGGAAACTTTTTACACATGCCTTCATTTCCTCGAAAAATGATGTCATCAACATAAACTACTACAATCAACATCTTATTACCTTGTACATTGAAGTAGAGGTTGCTATTAGCAGAACCTTTGCTGAATCCTTACTTTGTTAGATATCTATCCAGTCTTGCATACCAAGCTTTGGGAGCTTGCTTCAATCCATACAATGCTTTCTTCAATTTACAAACCATGTCCGACTTGTTAGACAGTTGAAACCCTTCAAGTTGCTCCATGTATACTTCCTCCAACTTACCATTCAGAAAAGCTGACTTAACATCCATCTGATATACTTTGAAGTCCTTGTGTGTAGAAAATGTCAAAAACATTCTGATAGCTTCCATTCCGGCCACAGGGGAAAATGTCTCCTCAAAATCTATTCCTTCAACTTGTGAATATCCTTTACATACCAATCTTTCCTTATTCCTGACTACTTCTCCATATTCATTCAGTTTGTTTCAAAACACCCATTTTGAGCCAATCACATTCTTGTTCATAGTTCTAGGGACTAGTTCCCATGTCTAATTCTTTTCTATCTATTGCAATTCCTCTTTCATAGCTCTCATCAAACTTTCATCTTTGCATGCTTCCTTTATAGATTTAGGTTCTATTTTAGAGAGTAAACAAAAATTTACTTCAACTACAACTTTGCTTCTTGTATTTACACCTTCACTCTTGTCTCCAATTATCTGATCTTCCAAATGATTCTTTTGTACATATTTAGGAGTCCTAGCAATAGGTTCTGATTCATTTTCTTCTTCTTCTACTACTTTTTGTCAGGGAAAACTTTAGTGGCGAATCTTCACCAATTGGCGAATTCTAGGAATTGACCAAGTCAAAATTGGAAAATTTCTCGCACCCAACAGGGTGTCCAAATCGCCCAGATTTTACGAACTATAGGTCCAATGCATGCCCATTTGCTAATGAGTTTTTTTATGAGGCATATTTAAGCAAAAAAATTGCCATCGTCAAACTACGCGTTTCAATTGGACCAACTAATATTTTTGCCTGGAATCCTGAAAAAATTTAATAAAACACCTACATATTCGCTAATACTATTAAAACAAAATTGTATCAGGACCCATTTCGCCAATTAAAATTTACAAATAGTTGCTTGTGAAGACCCATTTCACCAATTAAAATTTATAAATAGTTGCTCATGAGGACCTATTTCACCAATAACATTAAAAAATAATTACATTTGGGGACACATTTCACCTTGAAAATTACAACGTATCGTTGTATAAGCATGCGGGATTCGCCAAATTTTTAATATACCATTTAAAAATCCCACTGAATTCTCCAAATATGGAATCATGGATTGATATAAATACAATCGAAAGTGTCATTTATTCTTACACATTTTGTTCGAATGAGGTTCTACTTCTCGATTCGAAGTCAACGAAAGTAAAAAATGTAGACTTAAAAGGTGAGTGATCATTTCTTCATAGTGTTATTAGTTATAATAATAAGTTTTCTTTATCTCTTTTCCATTCTTGCTTCAACAAAGTGAACCTTAGAAGTTAGAACCAAACTCTAAAGTTTCAAAGTTTTTGAAACCTCTAACCCACTGAGTAGAAAGATGACCAAGAAAGACTTGCAACTCAACAAAGTGAACCATCAACCAAGTCGGGGAATCACGAAGTTGTGAAAATTTAGAACTCCACGACAAGGTTATATAACTCTGAGGACTAGCGACTAAGTTTAGGAAAAGCCAAAATTTTTATATTGTATTCCATGGTATTGAATTTGATATGTGATTCTGCATCATTTTTAAAGAACAACACTTATCACACTACTTATAAATTCCTATTGTATTTCCATTCACACAATCTTTGATAAATAACTGCAAGGAATATTATTAATCCATTCCTTGAACAAAAATAAATACAATTGAAAGTGTCATTTATTCAGAAGTCAACTAAAGCCGAAAATAGACTTAAAGGTGAGTGATCATTTCTTCATAGTGTTATTAGTTATAATAATAAGTTTTCTTTATCTCTTTTCCATTCTTGCTTCAGTCTTAAATATGATATTGAGTAGGGAATGCGATCTATATTATTATTCTTTGTCCTTAAACAAGAAGACATTTTTTTCCAGTTTTTATTCAAAGTGAGAGATGAATATGTCGAGTGAATTAGAGATCAATATGTCGAGCGACTCGAGCAACAAGGGTAAGGCTCTTGCCACTCCTCAGGGTGGTGAAGAGACTCCTGCCGCTTCTCAGACTCCTTTCACTCCTTAGGGTGGTAAGACTCTTGTTGCTCCTCAGACTCTTGCCACTCCTCAGGCTCCTTAGGGTGGTGAAGAGACTCCTGCTGCTTCTCAGGGTGGTGAAGAGATTGGGAGGCCATCAAAAAGAAAAAAACTTAGACATACCATACAGTATTACTTTGGAATTTCCAAAGCTTCTGATCCATCAAGTCAAGATGGAGCTACATCATCAACTCTTCCACCAAATATTGGTAGCATTCCCAATACCTCACTGCCACCGGAAGGTCAAGTTGAGATTGCCATTGATTTAAATCAAAATGTATCAAATTAGGATAGCAATACCGCAAAAGATGTTCCAAGGGATACCCTCATCCTGGTTAGCCAAAATGAGATAATTGACTTGGATGAGGATGATGATGTTGGTAGCAAGAAAAGGAAAAATAAACCAAAAAGGGTGCACGAGTGGGAAATGACAAGGAGTTTTCAACTTGGTTGGTTGTCAAAATACCCATTCATGGTACCAGTGGGGATTGGCAATGTAAATGATATTGAAAAGGCAACATTGGCCAAATGTAAGATTTGTTGTTGGAAATATGGAAGAGCCAAGACGTTGTAGCTAAAGATTGACACTATAGAAAAGCATATCGGTAAAGTTTATGAAAAAAAATCATTTACAGAAAGGAAGAATTAGTCATATGATGGAAATAAAAGGAAGAATGTATTCATGTTAGATATGATGCGGATTATGAAGAGCATGAAAAAAGAATGTTGAACATTGCTGCATGTAAAGGTACACTTGAGGCTCAATTTGGAAAAGCAATGGAAACAACAAATCTGTCAAAAACTGTTCAGATGATTGTTGTTTTTCATATTTTGTCCAGAGGGCGTCCTATGATAGACTACCCATAATATTTTGGTTTATTATCTTATTTGAATTTTCCTCACTATCCCTATTCACATTGGTCAGTAAACGCTGGATGGGAATGGGAAAATTGTCTTGCTGCAATGGAAAAGGAAGATTTAAAGCATAAAGTAAAAGAGTCAAATTTCATTGCATTATCTTTAGATGAAGTTACTATGGTAGGAAATACTTCTTGGGTCTGTATGCATTTGTATACTGTACAACAACATGTTCACCAAGCTCATCTTCTCCGTGTTCATAAAATGAAGGACAGTTTAACATCATAAAATATATTTGAACTAGTCAAGAAATATTTGAATGAAATTGCAAGTACGGATGAGTTGACAATTGCAAAAAAGTTGGTGTGTGTAGGAGCTGCAGTGATGCAAGGTCAAAGGACCAATGTTTGCACAAAGCTACAAACTACTTGTGCACCATACATGCTTGGAATTCACTACATGGCCCACATAATGAATTTAGCATTCAAAATTGTAAGCAAGTTACCTACAGTATCAAAAGTTGAAAATCTAGTTCGCGAGATCCACACATACTTCTACCGAAGTCCTAAACATTTCATAGAATTTCAAAATTTTGCTGAGGGAATAACACCAAGAAACAAGCTTCTCAAGGATGTCGATACTAGATGGATCTCCCTGCATGGACCAATGAAACGAGTTCTTTCAGAATATCAATCCTTGATTGGAGTGATGTACGAAAATTGCAGCACAGTAGACAAAGCTCCTGACCTCTTACATAGGCTGAGCAATATAGAGACACTTTTGACTTTAACTAGTATTCTCCCCATGTTGTATGTGATGAATGAGCTTGTGAAGAAATCTCAAGATAGAACTATGTATATTAGTGAATATGCCAATCTATGTAAACATACATGCTTGGCCCTCGATCATCTATATCTAGATCTAACACAAGATGGCCCAAATTATTTCATGTGGTAGAAAATTACTGATTTGAATGATCCTAAATAATTATTTATAGTTTAATGCAAGTAGGCACTTATGCATATGTGTACATGGATATGAGATACAAATGTACCAATGTAAGACAACCAGGCACTCTAGTAGAGAAGTAGCTGTTAACAAGAAAGATTTTCAAGGCATTGTTAAATTTGTTGGTGATAATTTGAAGGAAATTGCAAAATCTCTTTCCTCAGAGATTTGTGAAAGATTCCCTCGACATGAAATACTTGAAGCCATGAGTATTGTGTATCCTCAATTTTGGGAAAAATGAGATAACCCAAAATATTTTCATGCTCAGGTAAAAATCTTGATTGAACAATTTTCAAAAATTGTTACAATGAGCAGAAAATAGAAGGAATTTTAGATGAAGCTAAGCTTAGAAAACAATGTAGGGATTTTTCAATAGCTATGAAGGACTAGTATAAATCCATGGGAAAGGACAAGGCCTTTGAACTAGGATCAATAAAAAAGGTTTGGACAAACTTAAGTTAGTGAAATAATGCATGGTTCGATATCAGAATATTTTAAACTTGTTGATTTATGTCAAACAATGATATTGGGGTCGGTGGAGGATGAGAGAGTTTTCAGTACATTGGAGTTTTTGAAATCAAAGTTAAGAAACAAACTAGACAATAATTTGGAAAATTGCTTGAGGATGAAAGGAACTGCATATAATGTCAGAAATTTTCCTTTTGAAAGGGCACTCTCAATCTGGAGGTCCACATGTGAAAGAAGAGGGACCTGGTTGTGCAACACTCCAATTCCAAAGGTTGGTACTGGTGGCACTGGCAATGGTAATGGGACTCAGAGAAAAGACATTGACAAAAATGACACAATGAATGTTGAATTTGAGACACAGGCCGAAGAAAATGAAGAGAAAACTTGGAATCATATTCAAGATGACTCTTTTACTTTATCTAATGATGAATGTCAGTTCGAGGACCTCGAGTCCGTTTGGGAAATGGAAGAGAATTAGCAACTTTTAGGTATTTATATTGCACTTCATGGATCCCACGATTAGATTCCATTGTTCCATACTATAGTTGATGATATTTTATATTGTATTCAATGAAATTATGAATCATTGCATTTCATGATATTTTATTTTATATTGCACTTCATGAATCATATTCCAAAGTCAAACTATAGTTGATGATATTTTATGTTGTATTCCATGCAATTGTGATATTTTTTATTTTACATTAGTTCATACATAGCATTCAATGAGGTGTCAAATGATGGTGCCTTTGAAAGGTTAAGGCAAGATAAGTCCATAATGTTGTGTGGTCACTAAAACTTGGAACCTTAGAACAAAAGTTTGAAGTTTCAAAGTTTTCCAAACCTCCAACCCACCGACTAGAAAGATGACCAAGAAATACTTGCAACTCAACAAAGTGAACCATCAACCATGTCGGGGAATTAGGGAGTTATGAAAATTTAGAGCTCTGCGACAAGGTTATAAAACTCTAAGGACTAGATACTAAGGTTAGGAAAAGCACCAAAACCACGACTTTGAGTGATAGTAACCGCAACAATGAAACTAACCAAAAGTCCATCATTCCAATTCCAATAATAGATAATCCATGGCATGAATTCATATAATGTTTAGTGGATATGCTAAGTAGTCATAGAGATTGAGTATTGATGTGTGAATTGTAATGCAATTTCACTAAGATTATGGATGCTTGGAATTAAAATAACCTTATAGTTCATATTTCAATTGTGTTAAAAGTAAAACTTGAGCATGTGCTTAGCGATTCATCACTCAACTCAATGCTTATTAGATTAATAACATATTAACAATAGTATTAGTAGCATATACAACATCGAACATCAACAATCATTTAAAGTGTATCTAGAAGTTGAAACCACTACCCGAATTTTTCTTCAAATGATATAATAAAAAATACAGATAATTGAACATCAACACATTACTGAAGTCTGAGTTTCTAGCTTTTAAACTAATTATCACATGAAGGAATACATAGAGGCATTGGCAATGTAAAATCTTGCTCAAAGACGACTCTGCACAGAGCTGAGTTGGAAATTGGAAACTCATATTATCAAAAATTAAATCACTGCATCACCTTTTCTAGCAACTTCCACTCTTGAGGTGTTGGAATTATCATTTGTTCTAACTGATGCTGTTTGACTTGAAGATTTTTTAACAATTCATGATTCAAATTGGAACTTGTCTTGGATTCTTCAGTCAATTTTGCATTCAGGGTTAGCAATGGTTTGATGGAATCCAAATAGGTCACCACATCTGTGTTCTGAGGAAATTGGTCCAAATCAATCTTCCTTGCATCCTCCATCTTCTTTCTGAAATCATTCTTTCCAATGAATTACTCATTTGTGTCAAAATCCTCTAGCAAACCAAGCTCTATGAAGTTCCTTACCTTTTCACCCACCTTTTTCATCTTGTTTGCAACCAAATGCAAATATTTCTCTGTTTCACACATTCTCAAACACTTTTCAATGACAGATGACAATGTCATTGATGTAGCAAGCCGATTAGTAATCCCTTTTGATTTCAAAACATTGTCATTGGCTTTGTAGACTGTTTGTTGAATTTTATTTGCTGATTTCTCTAATGCTAACACATTTTTGTTCTCCATTAAATATTTGTTGAGCTTATTATGATGTTGTCTGATAGCATCAATCAATTGAAACATGTCACACAAATGATCAATCCCCTGCATTATTTCATCCCAGATATTTTGTTTCATATGCCTCATTGTTTCACTACAAAATGCAGATAACTTATTTTGACAAGACTTAATTTCATTTTTTTCTTCCATCAGCTCTACCTCCAATCTTTCATTTCTTTTTCTCTCTTTCTCCAATTTTTGTTCCCACTGTGCATTTCCATTTGGAATGCTTAGTCTTAATTTTTCTGAAGTGGATT
Source organism: Sequoia sempervirens (assembly GCA_007258455.2). Taxonomy (NCBI): domain Eukaryota; kingdom Viridiplantae; phylum Streptophyta; class Pinopsida; order Cupressales; family Cupressaceae; genus Sequoia; species Sequoia sempervirens. The sequence continues at coordinate 14,379 of VDFB02378840.1, forward strand.
TTTCATCATCATATTTCTTGTTGCTCTCATCTAACCTTTGCTTCAGTTCATTCACTACAGTCTCATTCTGCTTATCCTTTTTCCTTCTTAATGTAGAGGAAAATTTTTTAATTCTTTTTTCTAATTCATTGCTCTTGTTATCTACTACTTTCCTCTTTTCTTTCTCATTTGCTAGGTCTTCCTGTAACTTTTCAATTTGAGTCTACAACCTTTTTTTCTCCCTATCTTTCTTTAGCAATGATGTGTACACCAATTCATTGTTCTTTTTTGATACATTAATTTTGTTAGTATTTTTGAGTCCAGAAAAATCCAATTGAAAATTGTTCACCTCGAATTCAGATGAAGCCAGCTGATTTGCTAGTTTGTTTTGAACTGTGGGAACAAGAATTGTGTACTCCATGATTTCTTTACTTGTTTTAGATGTGGGTAATACCACGGTTGTTGCAGGCTTTGAAGTTAGAGCAGAAACACTCTCCATCAGTTGCTTCTTTTATTTTTTATTCAATTCTAATTTATTTTTAAACTCTTCAATGTAATCAAAACTTGGGGATGCAGGAACAATGGAATGCTTGAATGGCGAAGGAATAGGAGTACTTGCAGTTGCTAATGATGTCACAACTAGACTAACTAGAATTGAGGGAGTGCCTGGAAATAATTCCTTTGTGGTGGATCCACTGGTAGTGTGACTTGGAGTTGGACCTGTCAAAATCCTTTGCCTCTTCTGTATGCCTTGATCACCTGGTGTTTCTATGGTATATTGTGTTGTTTTCCTCTTATGTGTAATTTTTTGTTGTAGCACATGTTGACCACTACTAGTAATACTACCCATACCATCGCCACTAAAGGCAGTGCCAATTACACTAAACCCTCCACCATGGCATGTCCTAGTTGTGATTGTGTCTGACCATGAGGATGAGGATTTGAAGCTCTAACAAATTGACTTGTATGCCCTAGGTCTACTTTTTCACCTCCAACCCCAAGGCCATATTTATCAACTAGTTTTCTATGCTCTACATCTGTTTCCATCCAAGGGCCTTGTCTTTGGGACCCCAAAGGACCACCTTCATAACCCATTTTTTTAGCTATGGATTCTCTTGTAGTAAATGCTTCTTTTGTGGCCTCACTTAAACCAAGTTTGAAATTGACATGGCTTTCTTCTTGCCTATCATCATCACTTTCTTCATCTTCTCGTTCATGTGGATGCTCTATATTCCATAATTTGCTAAACTCAATATCTTCTTCGTTATCTCCATACTCTGCAAGAGCTCTTGGATCGCCTAGCTCCTTCCTCATAGACCAAAAGGCAGTAATTTTTTATCATGACCAATTTTTTTCTGTAACTTCCTTCTCTAGAGAATATGGCATTTTTACTCTACTAGATGAATATGCATTTTTTCATAAAAATTGTTGTACCCCCTAATTGTCTTTCGATGCAATGCCATAATTTTTGCTAACAATTGTTCAAAAGAAATACCATTCTCAACAACACTTTTCTCCATTGCTACTTTGACCTCATCCCAAGAATCCTTGTTTCTCAAGTTTTCAAGCAAGGGTTTACTTTGATGTTGAATTCTACTTCCAACATTTTTATTGAGCACAATCATTGATTTAATGGTGTCACATGGATCATACTACCAATGTCAGATAGCATCAAAATAAAAAAAATTCAAAAGATCATGTGCCACACTAAATGATTTTCTCTCGAATGTGATCCCTCCACATGAAAAATGTAAAGAAGGAAATAAAGTCTTCTTCCCCTGACTACTAAAGTGTCCTTCATTAGTACTCTGCATTTGCCTTACATATTCCAAAGCAAAAACCCTTTCTATGACATGTATTGGAAGTTTGTATGGCTGTAATTCCAATCCATAAAATATTAGCACAATATATTCTTCCATTAAGTAAAAATCAGCCAATTGTATTTCTTTTCCTAGTTGAATGCAATTTCTACATGACATAGGTAATCTAGGCATTTGAGTATTTGTAATTGCTTGATGCAATGGAGCCAAAAATTAGTCTACAAAATGACTGTAGTTCCTTCAAGAATCATGCAACCTTATAACAATGGTCCATTCATATACTTAAGCCATTTTCTTTTGCTCAAGATTACTATTACCATAGGGATGAATCTAAAGCTTGTTGGTCTAAAACATTCCTCTGAATTTGAATAGAAAAAGATAGCACACGTAGGTTGTGAACCTAAATGTCTTGGTGGAACCTCCTTTAATCATTAAAAAATGTTTATGCATGGATTCTACAATGTGCTCAATAAAATTATATTTGGCATGTGGAACACCATTATGGATATTATACACCATTTCATGGAGGCATGCACCCACTTCCAAATTGCTATCCAGTCCGAGGCAAAATGCTAGCATGGAAATAGTATCTTGAACCCATGGTTTAAAAATATCCAAATCATAAGGAGGCTTATGATCACCTTTCAATTTGTTTCTATCCTGAACTATTCTATTTAAGAAAGATTTTTTCTCCATTTCATCCACTGCTTCATAATCACTAGCAAGCTTTTCTAGGTCAATGTGGACATTTCCAAATTCTTCGGTTGTAAACCCCAGGCCCAACACTTTTTCAAGTTCTTCTGCATTAATGGATAACAATTCTTCTTTGCTATCTTTATTAACAATTGCTCTTTTGTTATCATCATAATTTAGGGCACAGACCATGATAAATTATGGGCAAGGGAAAACCTCATGTAACATCATGCGCCCTAATCCAGTTACCCACGATGCACTGATAATATTAACTTGCAATTAAATTTGCTTTGCAACCTTATTCTCAAATGAAAATATAAGTTCTAAGGTATGCCTACCATAGGTGTCAAGATTGTAAATATCATGGTATTCATCAGTGAAACCTGGGGTTTTAAGCAATTTTGCATAATGTGTTTTTTTATCCGACATTGCTCTAGTGGTACTGGTGGTAGACATGTTACAATCAGCAATATGAAAATTTTGAATTCCCTATTAGTCCTTAATTTTTCTTAATTCTTAAGCCTTTTAACCCTAAACCTAAACTTCAAATTTTGACAAAATAAGATTTTAAGAAACATCAAGTGATGAAATGTAGCCACAAGAATTCTTTAACTTACACGGATTTTGAATTTTGATTCTTGAAGTTGAAACTAGGTTTCTGGAATGGCTTTGTTGGAAGTGGAACTGTGGAACCCAGAACATGGTGATGCACTGCAATGAGCAAACTAAATGACACCAAAATGTCTAGACGTTACTTACAGACTACACAATACACAATTAGGTAGTACAATCTACATGGTTGACAACATTTAAAACAAGCCATTAATGATTTACTTCTGCATTGACAACAAATTCTAAACTGTTGATCTTTGTTAATCTAATGGTTATAGGGTGATTCCAAAGGTTTAAGTTCGCAAGCATAGCACTCTGTGCATTTCATTCCAAAATGCAACTGCAACCATACATCAAATGTTCATCGAACGGTTGAGTAATTTATCATATAAATAATAAACATAAAACATGTGTTTTAAATATGCTTTAAAGTTTAATGCACTAGGATTGACATCAAGGCCAAGGGGCCAGAAACTTAATGTTGCAAAGGCCTTAATAAAATGAATTACAATGTCACATTAATAGCACATTGCACAACCATTAATAGAATTTAACTTGCAAAGGACTTAATAAAATGAATTACAATGTCACATTAATAGCACAATCATTTATTTTATTACAACTAAATTACAATGTCACATTATTACATAGTACAAATACAAATGTAAGTGTAAGTGCCAAGCTTCTATTGGACCGCTGGTGAAAAGTTGAAAATGTAAATTTGATACATGTATCTCTGAAAATAAATGGAACTTTCCAGGTCAACCATGAGTTCTCAAAATAAACTCATGGGACTTGCCGAGTCAGCCATGGTCTCTAAAAATAAATGCATGGGGAAAGGGGGCCGAATCAAACTAGGGAAATGGGAGCTGTGAAGATACAAAATGTACTTAGCCCCTTTCAGAACTAGATTGATGTAGAAGATGAGAGGTTGTAAAATTGCTCCCATGCAGAAGATGAGCACTTAAAATAAATGCATGGGGCTTGCCTGGTAGGCCATGATGTCTCAAAATAAATGCAAGGGACTCTCCTGGCCAACCATGCAGACGATGAGGGGTAGTAAAACTGCTCCCATGCAGAAGATGAGCATTGAAAATAAATGCATGGGAATTTCGTGGGAAACCATGCAAACGATGAGGGGTAGTAAAACTGCTCCCATCTTCTACTTGCAGCTTCTATGCACTAGGATAGCACTTATCTCCATCAGAGCTCCTCATCCTGGTTCAAAACCTATTTGAGAAGTCAGGTAAACCAAATCAACTTCTTTCCAATCCCACCCATTTTGAAGTTGAAGGAAATTGTTCTTTTACTCTGTAACTACATAACTGGAGGCAGGAGAATTTAAAGCATCCCCAATAATATGACATCATCTTCTACCCGAATCCTTATTAAGTTATTAACCCTACAAAATGAAAACCCTTATGACAATTAAAAAAATGATTTTATTTGTGCTCACTATCCTTATTTATGGGCCAAAAGTGCTGCCAAAAGTGCCACTACTAGCCTGGTCCCTTGTACACCTCACATGTGTCACGTGTGAGGTTGTGTATAGTTACTACTGACTAGTAATAATTGTGATTCACGCAAACCAAAAATCCAACTCAATCATTACCTCAAGCTAGCTACATGCAAAGTTGAAAACTGTACCTCAAGTTGACAAGCTATCAATTGTCAAAATTGACAGTGCCATGCAAGCTGTCAATTGTCAAAATCACTGGATTATTGACATCATCATCTACGATTCTATAGTACATCTTGTAGTTTTCAATATAAAGCTATTCAATCAATCACTCTGGCTATTCATATGTCATTAATCCATGCCGCCGCCTAGTACCACAACCAAATTGAGAATTTCAATAGAATAAATGAAAGGTAGAGTACTTCAACACATTGAAAAGAGAGAATTAAATGTTTTGTTTTACCTTCATCATTATGATCAGAACTATATGTTGATTTTTGAAACCAATAATTAATAAAATATCAACCATTGATTTCTGAAAATCTAACGGTTCTAGTGTTTTACTGGAGGTTTTAGTTTGCAAGTCTAGTGCTTCAAGGATTTATTCCGGAATACATCTATAGCCATCCATTGAAAATTCATCGAATGGTTAAGATTTCAAATGGGGACATCGCTAGGTTGACAAGACTTGACCCTCAAGATTAAAGAGTTAAGATTTAAGGCTTTATCATAAAATATTTTGGTCTGACTTAGGCAAATATTAAATGGTAAGCAAGAGCACCAATATTTAAATGGTAAAATATTTAACAGTTCTAGTCTAATTTCGAAGGCTTCAATTCACAAATCTAGTGCTTGAGAGATGTACTTCTGAAATGCAACTACAACCGTCCATCAAAAATTCATTGAACAATTGTGGTCCATAATGTCGCATGGTCGCTGAAATTTGGAACCTTAGAACCAAAGTCTGAAGTTTCAAAGTTTTCGAAACCTCCGACCCACCGACTACAAAGATGGCCAAGAAAGACTTGCAACTAAGGTTAGAAAAAGCACCAAAACCCCGACTTTGGTGAATTAAGATAGGAAAGGTGGAAACTAAGGTTGGGAAAAGCACTAAAACCCCAAATTTGGTGAATTAATATAGGAAAGGTGGCAAGGACGATGCATTTATGAAGTGAAGATCATGGGAAGAATTTAGCAAGTGGACATGACTGGAGGATCGATGGGTAATTAAGATCGGTATGTGTAGAGTTTGGAAAATTATTACCTCTTGGCCCTCGATTAGTGAAGTTAATAATAGAGTTTGGCATGGAGAAGGAGGCACACAAATTTTTTGAAAGAGTGATGGTGGTGGTAGTTTAGCTGCAAAATTTTTCAAATGGAGGCCAACTTCACTCTACGTTCGAGGAGGCAATTAAACCCGTTTTATGGTGAATCTTCTAACAAAAGATTAATGGGTATGTTTTTATTCACTGATAGGAGGTTGGTACAAAGTGTGTGAATGATTTTGGGGAAATCCTTTAGAAAGCTGAGGCATAGATACAGGACTAACATGGATGCATACTCCTTGATTATAGCATGGGGTTTGGACTTGGGGGAATCAACAAGCATAGTGAGAGAAGTGATGTAGATGATTGTGCATAGATATTTCTTGGAAGGATTAGAATCAATACTTGAATGGGCAGTTCCAGGTGAAGGTTTCGACATCTGGGAAGGCTTTGAAAATGTGGAACTGGAAGGGGCAGAAGAATGCATCCCTTTCATGCGTTGGCTGGAGGATGAGATTAAAAATCAATGCAGGGAAGAAGCAAGGTTAGGCTAGGAAGCATTGAAGCTCTTTATAGAGCTGATGAAGGTGGAAGCAATTACAACACAGTTGAAAGCACATGGGAAAGCAGAGGCAGAGCACATGGAAGCATAGGGGAAAGTGGAGGAAAAGTGTATGAAAGAAAAAGGATAGAATGTGAGGAAGTAGAAGATTAAATGCAAAGCAACAAGGAAAATTGGTTATGAAACAGGTAGCACTAGTTGAATTTGTAGTTCTTGTAGTGTTTTTGCAGAATTAACACCAAACTAGTAGTAAATTTTTGGCTTGTTGAAATATGTAAGGTAGATACAGATAGTTGTGAACTGGTTTTAGTTGGGCAGGGTTACTTTTTTTGTTATGAAGCATGTTAAGATGCTTTTTTGAAAAAACTATTATAGCTGTAGGTGATTTTTGGATGGTTGATGAAAATAATGAGGCAAATAATCTTTATTTTCATGCAATTTTTTATTAGTTTGATATTATGTTTAATTCACCAATATTTTTTTCTTAATCATTTGAAAATAGGTTTAATTCACCAATGAATTTTATTTTTTAGTTTGAAAAAAAGTTTTAATTGCCAACAAAATTATTTTTTCTAGTTTGAAAACAGGTTTAATTTTCCAATCGAAATATTTTATTGCTTAGAAAATAGATTTTAATTTCCAATGGAAAATTTTTAGTGGTTTTAAAAAATTTGCATTTCGCCTGGATTTTCCACAGACCTCTAATGATTAGAAAAGATTCGTCAATGGACATTATTTTTTTTTTACGAAAAATGAAAAAATTTGCCACTAAAATTAATATTTTTATTGGGAAGTATACAAGATTCACCAAGATTTTACACCTTCACCAAGGGGGGGGTTTCTTAAAGTTTTCCCTGCTTGTTGTTGTTGTTGTTGTTCTTTTTTTTCTTCTTCTTCCTTCTCCTTATTTTCCTCATGTATATGTCCGCAGATAGGATCATCAGGTTCAACTTCACTTATCTCAATAGGTCTGCGTATGTCTTCATCAACTTTCACATTAGCACTTTCAATAATCTTCCTTAATCTTTTGTTAAAGCATCTATATGCCTTGCTAGTGGTAGAGTATCCAAGAAATATTCCTTCATCACATCTAGCATCAAACTTTCCAAGATTCTCATCATCTCTTTTAATATAGCATCTGCTTCCAAATACCTTAAAATATTTCACAGTAGGAATCTTACCAGTCCATAACTCAAAAGGTGTCTTTGTGCTATTGTGTCTGATCCAAACTCTATTAAAAGAACATAAACAATAGTATGTATCACTTCTCTCCAATATACATCTAGTACATTAGATTCTTTCATCATATTTCTGGCAGCTTCCTGTATTGTCCTATTTTTCCTTTCAACTAATCCATTCTGCTGAGGGGTTCTTGGAGTAGAATACTATCTTTTTATTCCATGCATCTCATAGAATGCATTAAATTCACTAGAAATGAATTCACCACACCTATATGATCTTAAACATTTGATTTTCAGATTTACTTCATTCTCCACTCTTGCTTTGAATACCTTAAACCAACCCAGGGCCTGATTCTTTTCTCTAAGAAAAGCAACCCATGTCATTCGAGTGTAATCATCAATAAGCAACATGAAATATCTATCACCATTCAGGCTTCCAGTCTTAGTCGGACCACAAAGATCAATATGTACCAACTCCAACATACCGGTAGTAGAATATTCTTTTCCTTTAAAGCTACATCTTGTCTTCTTCCCTAGTTGACAACTTCTATAGATAGCGTTAGCAGGTCTTGTGATTCTAGGAAGTCCTCAAACTATTTCCTTTTTATTGATCTTGACCAGATTATCAAAATTCACATGTCCCATTCTCCGGTGCCATACCCAAATTTCACTGATATGAGATACAAGACAATGACCATCAACTCTTTTCAACTGATAGATGTTTCCATGAGTTCTTCCAAAAAAAATCATATCTCCATTTCCAAATCCTTTTATGATTTCACAGGTATTGTTCTAAAACACAAGCTTAAATCCATTGCTACACATCTGACCAACACTCAACAGATTATGCCTCAAACCCTTCACATAATATACATCATCAGTACTATGCACTCCATCAAAACTAATTGAACCTTTACCACAAATCTTAGCTCGTGAATCATCACCGAACATGACTAAACCACCATCATATTTTTCAAGTTTAGTGAACTTACTCTTATCTCCAGTCATGTGATTTGAATATCCAATGTCAATTACCCAGTAGTCTTCATCCTGTCTTGCATGAAATGCGGTAGCCAGAGTACCTTCCATACTATTCTTCTTAACTTCCAGAGCCCTTTTGCTTACACACTTTCTAGGGTTAGTGGATACAGATTTATTTTCCAAAGCTAAGAATAAGCATTCACTATCATCAACCTCATTTTCAGATTCATCATTAGAAATACCCGCCTCTTCCTTAACATAGTAAAAATTCTTATACTTCTTATCCTTCCTATCCTTATCCTTATAATCATTTTTCTTTTTATGTGCAACCCTATTTAGACATCTTGAAGCATAATGACCAATATCACCACAACTAAAGCATTTAAAGGGTAACATACCTTTATACTTTCCGGTACCTTTCTTCAACTTCCTGGTGAAGTTAGCTTCCAACTCATCAACATCATCGCTATCCGATTCCTCCTCAATCTTCATTTCCTTAAATGTCATTTTTGTCTTTTCTTCTATCTTGTCATCTTTCTAGAACTTTCTCAATTCAAATGCTTTTAGGGTGCCGAACAATTGTTCCAAGGTGTACTTCTTAGGGTCATACATTTCTTCAATCACTGAGATCTTATCACTGTAGCAGTCCGGTAGGGTGATCAAGATTTTCTCAATTATGTCTTCATCTGCTAGCTTTCCTCCTTGATTTCTAACCTCATTTGCAGTCTGTTCAACCCTCTAAAAGAAACTTGTAAATTATTCACCATCTTCCATTTTCAGGTTCACAAATCTATGCTTTTCCTTCCAGTCTCTATCAATTTCACTTTTTCATTCCCTTCATACATGTCTTCTAGACATCATATGCAATGTCCAAAGAATTAACCTTGATTCACTCATTTTTAGATAAACCACTACAAATCACATACTTCACCCTCATTTTCTTCATAAGTTGAGATCTCATTTGCAGTATTAACACCACCAGATGGAAGTGTATACTTATTCTCAACAGCCTTCTAGGTCTTGAAATCAAGGGAGATAACATATCCTCTCATATGTCCCTTCTAATATTTGTAGTCAGTTCCATCAAACATAGGGATCGACAATTTGTGTGCCATCAGATCTTCCTTAAGCGGTTAAGCTCTACAACAAGGAACCACAAGCTCTGATACCAATTGTTAAACAAGCACAAGACAACTGAAACAGGGGGGTGAATAATTTGTCACACAAATTCAAACTTAAAAATTTATCACTTATCAAATCTTCAACCACACTATTCTATTATTAAATATGAGCATGAAACATAGATAACAAAAAGTAAATCAACATATTGAACACCGGATTTTTATGTGGAAAATCCAATAAGGGAAAAACCACGGTGAGGGTTAACTCACAATATAAAGATTATAAACTAAATACAAAGGCTCACTGCCCAAAAGAGGACTCACTGTCCAAATACAAAGGCTCACTGCCTACAAAGAACTCACTATCCAACATGGAGGCTCACTAACTACAGATACAAAAGAGAACAAAAGATCCACCACAACAATTAAAGTACATTCACAAGATTATAGAAACCTTCAATTCACTACCTTCAGCACACTAAAAAACTTCTATCACAACTCACTCACACACACTTCTGCTCTAATGATTTGTGGCACACTTTTGTCACTTTGCATCACACTATCATACAATTCTTCACAACTCTCCTTGCTTTTATACCGTTCTCAACCTTAGAAACATTTACCAAGATTGGCCACAATACATCATTTCATAAATTCAAATCAGGTCGGCAACTCTAAATTCCCATGGTGGAAAGGAATAAGAGAGGACCAATAAAAACATAAAAATAATATTCTTGAATCTTCTATACGCTTCCTCAATTTAAATTTTATTCTTCGAATGAAGTGTAAACACTAGGTCAACCAAACCTAATGATTTTTTTTTTATCAATGATGCACATGCTTCCCAACAAGAAGATGACACACAAATGATGCAACACACTTTATTATGTACAAAAATACATCTCAGAATATTCTAGATACATCCATAACAAAAACAACAGGATTCAAACACTGAACTCCTTTCACCAATCAATCTGAGTTGTGCAGACACACACAACAATACTAAAACATGATTTATGGATCACCAAACTCCAAACCTCTTCGCCAGAGCATAGGAAAGACCTTCATAAGAAATCTACCAGATCCACATGATCTAAAAGAAAATAGTGGATAATTGTGGAGAAAACATATTTCTCCTAGTCCATAGAACACTGACTCTACCAGTAAAACACATATACTGGTGGGCACAACTTTCACGTACCATCTCATCAGATCACCATCAACATGCCTTAAGATCTACATAGGAATAGGATCAATACAGGAAAAATGTGGAGCAAATACCAGATCACATACTGAACACACTCAACATTTTGACTTCTCTTTTTTATTAATTTTCTCAAAAGCACTTGGAAACTCATCACACCAACATATCTGCAACACCATAAAGATAGCTCCATGTACTCACAACATCTCACCAGCATCTTAGCCATATATGTACAATCTACAACATACTGAACAGTGTTGACATCAATGGCAACATTAATGAAAACACCACCAGACAAGCTCATACTTGTTACAAACTGCATAGACATGTCTTGGCTATACAAGATCTAAAAGATGGTCATAGTCAATTGAAATTTCCATTTCATATTCTAAAGAGGATTGTGTTATAGATAAAGGGGTTAGGTACTGTGGAATCCATGTATCTACCCACTCAATTGACTTGCATTGATCCCAATCACACTGAATATAATTCTAACAAAAACAAGCCAACTCTCATGTCCATATGGGCCATGCACTTTCATTTGAGGTTTGAAATGAATGCATCTTTGAAGATTATTTGATTGTATAACATTCTAATTTCTCTCTCACTATGCCCTCATCAACCAACCAAAAGAATCTGCACACTTTTGAATCAAGTCTCCCTCCTCATGACAATGCATACCTACACCAATCAACAATAGAACATGCATCATTGAATGTTGTACCATGTAATGCCCTGCCATGCAACCCTAGGGGAAGTTGCAATTTACTACACAAACGAACTATTTTTTTTTTTGTTTAAGTACAATTAACATGCAAGTTCATCACTAACCAGTGCCAACCAATCCCCTAAGGTTACAAGACTGATTTACTTAAACCCAAACAAGAAACATGAATTATAACCATAACATTTAATTACTCAAGAATTGAGAATGTATACATTCCATACATGATAAAATACATCAAAGGATAAGAGATACCACTTGATTTCAGATAACAATAAATTTAAAATAAGATTACAACACTCATTCCCCGAATAAGATAAATCCAATAAGCATGGTTAAAAATTACAACTTCCACCTCGATAACAAATGAGGGGTAATAAAATACAATATTAACTGAAATGATTAAATCATAAAAATAAATGGGATCCCACAAGCTCTCCAATTGGAAATCTTGACCACATGAACAAGAAGAAGACCCAACGGATTAAGGTGCATGTTCCACCCAACCATGTGATACCCGAAGGCTCACCCCCCGTGCTAGGAGATAGTAACAAAGAATTCCTATACAAGACCATCTACCTCTAGACACAGGCTAAAACATAACTGAACTGAAAAGGATGCAAGTACAACATCACTTAACACAAAGGTTACAATGCTTCCAGAGAACAATGATCATTTATGTAGTACAACAAAACTGACTTCAGGTTGACATAGAAAGAGTGTCACACATTATTTTCTATGAGTTACCCAAGCTTAGCTATCCTAGGCTACCAGACCCCCATCTTGGGTTACCCTAGCTCAACTCTACTAGCCACCGGACCCTCATACAAACTGCGCTTCTCATCTCATCTCAAACCTTAAAAGCGAATGAGTCATGAGAGAGGCATTCCTTATCTTAATTAGTATGAAAGTTTTTCATTAATTCTTTTTAAGTTATCACTTACTTAAACCCTATGTGAGTTAGCCTGGAGCCCCTTTGTGTGTCGGACCCCCACAAAGAGCCACTCTCCTATCGGCAACATACACGGTACAAAACCACCATCTAATAGGTAAACTAGATAAGACGACCTCTCCAATCCAAGGAGGCAACGAACAAAGGAAACTCACTCCAAACACTGGAGGGAACAAAAGTACATAATCCACTCCTTCCAAAGGAGGCACATACCATATAAGCCACTCTTAATCCAAAGGAGGCACAAACCATCCCCTTTCGTGAAAACTGGGTGAGACAACATGATGCAACTCTACGTATTTCCCAAGGCGATTCACAAATCGAACCACCACATGAAACATCCAAACCTAGAAAACTCCTCTGGAATACTTACTAGAAAAATAACCCCATTTCCCCAACATCGCAAATGAATGAAAACATCATTTAAAAAGAATTTCCGCCAACTCAATAAACTAATGTTAGGGTTTCCTAAACCCAAGCCAAACACTGGTATAGTACATGAAATCAATTTAAATAATTAACATTATTCGTTCATACTCAAAATAAATCAACTCGCGTTGACAATATTAAGGAATTTAAAATCTAATCATTTAATTCCTTTTTCCTCAATTATACATAATATTCAAAATAAATTTTTAAATAAAGAGAGTTGATTGTAAAATCAACTTTTAAATTAAATCATTTGATTATTGAAAATCAACTTTTAAATAAAACATTTGATTATCTAAAATCCACTTTTGCCTCTATTAACGTGACAATAATCATCTAGAGATAATCTACATTTAAATATAATCATATATTAAATATACATATAAACGTCTATACATAATGTATATACAAATATATATATATATATATATATATATTAAATATATAATTATTGTTAAAACATATTAATATTTTTTTTAAATCAACCAATTAAAATTCCATATTACAAATTATTTTAAAGAACACGCATAATATATATACATTATATATATACACAATATATACATATATATATATATATATATAATATATATACAAATAATTATAAAAAAACAAATCTTATTTCAATAATATTATAATATATATACATATAATATGAAATTATCATATATAATATATATATATATATATTCTAACATACATATAATATAATATAAATAAAATAAAATTTAACAAGAAATAAAAATTAAAAAAAAAGAAAGAATCTATTGCTGCTGCGCAGCCCCCAATAGGGGATGCAGCCCCTGTGGGGACTGCCACACAAGCCCTCCCCATGTGGGGAGTTGCTGCCTGTGGGGGTAGCTCTGGGCGCTGCCTCCACAACCAGCGCCTCCCACATGGGGGGCGGCTGTGGGGGCAGCCTCACAGCCCCCTCAACCCACATTAAAAAAATTTTTAATATAATTTTTTTTTTAAAACAAAAAAAATACAGACTCTATTCTGGTAATACCAGAAAACACGAAATTCGATAGGAAACATTTATTTATTTTTTAAAGCATATATATTTATTTGCCAAATATATGAGCATATAAAAAATATATATATAAAACTAAATTCCATCTCACAGCCCAAATTGGGCAAATTATCCACATAAATTTATACAGCCAAATTTAAATTTCAAACAGAACATAATAAAAAAAATCTCAGATGCAACACAGGGTTTTCTGATTTCAAATGCAAGTTTTGAAACAAAATCACATGGGTTTTCATTGAAATTCGAAACAACATTTCAAAGATTTTCCAACAGCATAACAAGGATTTGAAACTCATTTGAAAATGAAAGAAAAATCAAAGAGGGAACTTGGCTTTTCTCCAAAGCTTGAAAGATTTGTCAATGGTGCTTCCAATTCCTGTTTTTGATTCCCGCTCAACCAAGAAATCCACTTTGCTTCTTCCAAATCCAAAAACTTTTTCAAAATCCAAAAGCAAAGCCACAGCCAATTTTTTCTCCACCAAAATTGAAAGTTAAAAATTGAAAATGAAATTCCATTTGCTCTCATAGAGTTTCCCCAATTTTGGTCAAACCCCTAAAAAATATCCCACCCACTAAATTCATTGCAAAATTGGAGATATTTTCATTTTTTTAAATTTAAAACAATTTTACTTTCTAATTGAAATTTCATGCATTTTTGAAAATTTCTTTTAAACAAAAGTATTTAAATTTTGCAAAGAATTTATTTTATCAAAAATTTCAAAAAGTGAAATTAAAAACACATTTTCATTTTTATTTTAATTTAAATCTTAATATCCAATAATGCCAAAACAACTACTTTATTTAATTCAACCCCATTAACCTAATTAATCAATAAACTAAATCTAATTTTATTAATTAAATCAAATTAATCAATAAAATAAATAACAATTCAACATAGCAACTAGATACATTTAAACATCATTTTAACTACACCCGCCATTTAATAACCTTTAACTTGCAATTAAATAACAACCAAGGAGAAATGGGCAACATAAAACAACTAAACCCGACTAGAAACTGATGACACACTATGACTAGGGTGATGACTTGGCGCGGAAAACCTAGCTATTGTCTCCCAATCGATTACCGTTGGTCACTGGACACACTCAAACCTGCGAACCGAGTGGAGTCGATGTCATGTACCTATCAACCTGCGAAAAACGAGTACATCAAACATGCATAGATATATAATATGATCAGACACACCGTGAAGAGGAAATCTTGAAATCCTAGGGCACTCGCAAGCGAGTGATACAATCCCATCCCCTTCACCAATACAAAATTACTAACTGACGATTTTAACTTCAATAATATAATCAAAAGCGTAAGCATCATTAATTCAAATATTTGCTAAGCTAATCCAAAGCATGCCATAAATATACCATCAGAGTACAATACCATCACATCAAAATATAACATACGCATCGCTAAACAGTTCGTGATCAAGTAGTAACCAAGTTCCAAAGTCACGACATAAATAGAAACAACATACAAAGAAGAACACTGCCGATAAAAGAGCCAAAATGGAGGGGTGTTACATACCATCTCTAATATTCATTTGTTCCTTAACCAACACTCTCTTCACACATGCAACTGCTCCATGATGCTCCCCTTTTCCATGCCCAACTTCAAAAAACTCTAAATATGGGGTACACCCCTTTGTACATGCATTCTACTCAACTAATAAAACATACGAGCACTCTTGAATTGTATCGTGCAGTTATCTAACCAAATGAGATGTCAAACCATTGCAATATATTTTCTTAAAAGAACTCAAAAGTGTTTTGAAAACAATGTTGCACAAACTCTGACAAATGAGATCTATCATCACTCATGTAAAAATGGTACTCATTGATTATGTTCTTGTCCTCTTCTGTACTATCAAGGGCATGTCTATAGTGATGTGGACAAAAATTACAATCTAAATAGAATTATAATATTGATATTATACCTCATTTTGAGGTTGCAATGTTTAATTTTCTACAAAATCGACCATAGATATAATAATTCCAATTGGGAAAGAGTCCTTAAACATCCTAAATTGTTGATCCAACCACTAGGACCTATGACTATGCCTTGCATACTTGTAGAAAATATTTTTCTTAAAATCTAAAATAAAATCAGCAACAATGACTTCTCTTGTTACCAACTCATATCTAACTCCTAACTAAGAAGATAAAAGAAGCTCCTATTACAAAGAATCAGGATGCAGCTCTGTCTCCTCTATCCTTCAGAAAATTCCTACTCTTGGAAATCTATCTCTAGACCTGTCTACTCTATTTTTTCTTTTTCTTTTTTTTGCTCTCTCTTGCTTCTAACCTTTTTTACAAAGAGGCAAGAATGCCATATATATACAAACTGTATAAAAAAGAATGTGTTGAACCTTGTTTTAGGGTTTACAAAATATCTTACTCTAGAAAGGTTGGCCCTCATATCTTTTGAATAGAGTTAATGATGCATTGAATAGCATCCTCATTGTCCATGTTGGTGAAAGATTGTTTCAGGGGATGGTGTGTAGATCTTCTGTAACTACAACATTTACTTCCGGCCTCCGTGTCCATCCTCGAACTCCCTTGCAGAGCTACCTTGAATGCTCCAAAGCATTGTCATTAATGCAGATCCATCTCTGCCAGCAGACACTACAGCTATCCCTGAGACTCGCAGCTTCCTCCTTCTTCATGCTCTAGACCTCTCTACACATTGACTGTCCCCTGGAAACAACACCAGACTCCCTGTTCAGATTCAAACATCATAATTCCCAGGCTGAACCATCAGCTCATCCACAGAGTAAGTTCATGTCATTCACATTCTGTTGATTTCCTTCATAGGGATAGTCAATTGGTCAAACTATCAGTGGTTGGCCCTTTTAGCTTCTTCTGATTGGTGGAACATCCTCCACGTAAGACCCCCGGGTAGTCAAAAGTGGTTCATACCAAACCGCATGTTGGTGAGACACCATCAGTGTCTCCCCAATGTGATTACATTCTACAACAGCTATCGGCATGACCCACGACGGTCGACAAGAGTTCATGTCGAGCTGCACAAGCTATATTGATACCACAAAAACCATCGGCAAGACTGCATATCGAGCCTCCCTTCCTTTGGTGAGCACACTCATCACGGAGAGACTCCTTCATGTCTAGGAAGACCTCTTCCTAAACTCATGTTCTATCACCGAGACACCTCTGGGTCGGTGAGACCTTTCATTGAGTGCATTCCACTACATCGAAGGGAGAAAATACGTTGGCAAGGCTACCAATAGTCGGCAAGACCAACATCGGTTGGGGAGACATCACAGCGATCCCCCTGTTCTCCCCGAGCTCACTTTGTTTTGGTGAGACTAGCTCCCTTCGCCGAGACATTACACTAAAGGGAGAACCCTTCGGTGAAACCTCCATGCTTCGGGTAGACCTAACGAATATAAATCTTTCTCCCCGATTCGGCCCTTTGAGCAAATGTCGGGGAGACCTTATCGGGTCGACAAGACCTTTTGTCGAAGCCACCCAGTTTCGTTGAGGGCTCATATCAGTCAGGAAGACTTCTCAGCAATGCAAACCTCCTTTTGCCGATGCTGCTTTTGTCGCCGAGACATCGCCTCTTCGGTGGGACATCACCCCGAAGTCACTTTTGTCGGTGAGACCTTCTGGGTCGGCGAGACCTTTCATCGAGTGCATTCCACTACACTGAAGGGAGAAAACATTTTGGGATGGCTATCGCTAGTCGGCAAGACCAACATCGGTCAGGGAGACATCACAGCGAGTTCATTTCAGTCATCTCAAGCTAGGCCCGAGCCCCTTTCATTTCGGCCAGACTCCCCACGGTCGACAGGACATTAGGTGAAGGTAATCTCTCACAGCGAAACCTTCATTTGTTAGTAGGACATCCCGGGGTCGGCCAGACATCACAGCGATGAAACCCCCCTTTGTCGATGCTGTTTCATTTCCGCAAGAGTTCACCCTGTCGGTGAGACTTTTGCCGAAGCCATCTTTCTCTCGATGAGATCCTTCCGATGACACCTCCATTTTGTTGAGACTCCAACGGCTCGGCGAGACCTTATGCCGATAGTATCTCATGTCGACGAGGCTTTCTTCTTTCACCGAGACATTACACCGAAGTCTCCCCCTTCCGCCGGGGGCTCATTTCACTTCGGGGAGACCTTTGATAGTCGACAGTACATCCTGTCGAAAGCATAACTCTCCCCCGAAGACATCCCTTTCAGTGAGATATCACTCGGTTGCTGAGACTTCTCAGCGAGCCCAAACCGCTATGCCGATGGTGACTTTGTCGCCGATACCTTGCCTCTTCAGCTAGACATCATGCCAGAGGCCTTATCTTTCAGCAATTAAAACTATCTGGCCGACCGGGGCATTTCAAAATGAATAGAACCATTGCTAGTTTGCAAGACATCTGGAAGGTCTTGCCGACTCTTGCCTTAGAGGAATTTTTATGCCAAACTAGATTGGGGGATGCTTTCCAACTGAGCTCCCTGACAAATATCATCATGTGCTCGATTTAATCCTGCAAAATAAAGTCTCCATTAATCGTCAGAAGCATATAAGATACATTATCATAAAATACACTATTGCTTATGATTATTTCATTAAATTTTTAGCAAAAAGAGAACCAACTCAAGGTGAGACAGAGCCAACATCCAATAAAACAAAATACAGACCCAGGAGGAAAACGAAAGAAATTCCTAAGACCAAAGTTAATAAACAAAGGCAACGAACGTAAAAAGAGAAGGGGGACCCATTTTGTTTCAGAATAAAATGGGGTGGTTATGCAAGGCATAACACTTCCAAATCCAAAAACTTTTTCAAAATCCAAAAGCAAAGCCACAACCAATCTTTTCTCCACCAAAATTGAAAAGTTAAAAACTGAAAATGAAATTCCATTTGCTCTCATAGAGTTTCCCCAATTTTGGTCAAACCCCTAAAAAAATATCCCACCCACTAAATTCATTGCAAAATTGGAGATATTTCCAATTTTTTTTAAAATTTAAAACAATTTTACTTTCTAATTGAAAATTTCATGCATTTTTGAAAATTTTTTTAAACAAAAGTATTTAAATTTTGCAAAGAATTTATTTTATCAAAAATTTCAAAAAGTGAAATTAAAAACACATTTTCATTTTTATTTTAATTTAAATCTTAATATCCAATAATGCCAAAACAACTACTTTATTTAATTCAACCCCATTAACCTAATTAATCAATAAACTAAATCTAATTTTATTAATTAAATCAAATTAATCAATAAAATAAATAACAATTCAACATTGCAACTAGATACATTTAAACATCATTTTAACTACACCCTGCATTTAATAAACTTTAACTTGCAATTAAATAACAACCAAGGAGAAATGGGCAACATAAAACAACTAAACTCGACTACAAACTGACGACACACTGTGACTAGGGTGATGACTTGGCATGGAAAACCTAGCTACTATCTCCCAATCGATTACCGTTGGTCACTGGACATGCTCAAACCTTTGAACTAGGTGGAGTCAATGTCATGTACCTGTCAACCTGTGAACAAAGAGTACATTGAACATGCATATAGATATATAATATGATCAGACACAACGTGAAGAGGAAATCTCGGAATCGTAGGGTGCTCGCAAGTGAGTGATACAATCCCGTCCCCTTCACTAATACAAAAGTACTAGCTGACGATTTTAACTTCAATAATATAATCAAAAGCGTAAGCATCATTATTTCAAATATTTGCTAAGCTAATCCGAAGCATGTCGTAAATATACCATAAGAGTACAATACCATCACATCAAAATATAACATACGCATCGCTAAACAGTTTGCGATCAAATAGTAACCAAGTTCCAAAGTCACAGCATAAACAAAAACAACATATAAAGAAGAACACTGCTGATAAAAGAGCCAAAATGGAGGGGTGTTACATCCTCCCCCCTAGGGTCAGGCTTACTCCTAGAAGCCTGCAAATACCCCTAGAAGAAACTCAATAAAATCACACATAATCAATGGTTCTAAAACTAAACCACTCCATATCGGAACATAAAAACAAGAGCAACCCGTGCTAAAATCAACACAACCAAGTACATTGGCAATCTATACAATCAACATTGTGAAGCAACCACCAACCAAAACTCCAAAACCCATATCCAAGGATTAACATACATAATACACATATGCACCAATACACATCACCGGGAATCCTCACAAGGCCACACATAGTGAGATATCATTACAATGCTTACTCAAGACAAAGTATGCAACATTATCACTTCATCATTCATTTAAAATTTTGCATTTTGAATCCAAGTACAATAATTTAACATCTACATGATTTCTTAAGACTCAACAATAAAGTTGGGGACTATAGGCCTCACCAAAAAGATGTACCTATTATTCAATTATCATTAACATGCAATGGTTTCACTAATCCCTTTTCTCTAAACTTTTACTTATTGCAAAATGATTTTTCTATTCATATTATACATTTTCCATGATTACGAATGCAACTTGGGGACTTAGGTCATTTACCCAAGGTTTGATCTAATAAAAAGAACCTTCATGAATACATAAGCATTTTCTCATAAGATACAACATACCATGGGTTTCAATACACCACACACTCTAGGACAAGCATCTTCGTTAAACCAATGGGAAGAGAGAGAAGAAAAGAGATATTTACAGTTCTAACATAGGCATAAATGCAATCATGGTTTCATCATCACACAATCACTTTCACACAAATGCATCAACCATATGAGAGTATGCACAAATCTCTATGAACTAACAACATGATCATTCATTTTCTATTACCATATTTCATAATTTCAAAACAATATAACATGCAAAGCAACTCCAAAACCACATAGGGTCAATCAGGCAATCACTTGCAAAATGAGGTAAAGCACAAGAAGACATGCAAGGGGCGGAAATAACAACAAAACTGGTTGTCGTCCACCACACACAACACACCAAATTCACAAACTACAAAATTGTCCATAATGCATTCTTCCAGTAGGAAGGATATCGGTGCATTGTACACTACACCAAGGATCCTATCCTTTCCACTAGTTTCCTGCACCATTGGACCTACACCACATAACAACAACTTCTGGGTAGACAAGGGAGATCAACCCAAAAGGAAATCATAAAATAACGAACAAAGCACCTAGGTCAACGCCATGGCTCATAGTGCCCAGAGTATAACCTACACAACTAATAGCTTAATGGGTTCCACATTATCCCAGAGTACCCAGTGTTTAAACTTGGGCTCTGATACCATGTGTACTGCCCCACCATGCAACCCTAGGGGAAGTTGCAATTTACTACACAAACGAACTAATTTTTTTTTGTTTAAGTACAATTAACATGCAAGTTCACTAACCAGTGCCAACCAATCCCCTAAGGTTACGAGACTGAGTTACTTAAACCCAAACAAGAAACATGAATTATAACCATAACATTTAATTACTTAAGAATTGAGAAAACATACATTCCATACATGATAAAATACATGAAAGGATAAGAGATACCACTTGATTTTAGATAACAATAAATTTAAAATAAGATTACAACACTCATTCCCTGAATGAGATAAATCCAATAAGCAAGGTTATAAATTACAACTTCCACCTCGATAACAAATGAGGGGTAATAAAATACAATATTAACTGAAATGATTAAAGCATAAAAAGAAATGGGATCCCACGAGCTCTCCAACTAGAAATCTCGACCACATGAACAAGAAGAAGACCCAATGGATTAAGGTGCACATTCCACCCAACCATGTGATACCCGAAGGCTCACCCCCCGTGCTAGGAGATAGTAACAAAGAATTCCTATACAAGACCATCTACCTCTAGACATAGGCTAAAACATAACTGACCTAAAAGGGATACAAGTACAACATCACTTAACACAAAGGTTACAATGCTTCTAGAGAACAATGATAATTTACGCAGTACAACAAAACTGACTTCAGGTTGACATAGTGAGAGTGTCACACATTATTTGCTGAGTTACCCAGGCTCAGCTGTCCTAGGCTACCAGACCCCCATCTTGGGTTACCCTAGCTCAACTCTACTAGCCGCCAGACCCTCATACAAATTGCGCTTCTTGTCTCATCTCAAACCTTAAAAGTGAATGAGTCATGAGAGAGGCATTCATTATCTTAATTAGTCTGAAAGTTTTTCATTAATTATTTTTAAGTTATCACTTACTTAAACCCTATGTGAGTTACCTTGGCACCCCTTTGTGTGCTGGACCCCCATAAAGAGCCACTCTCCTATCGACAACATACATGGTACAAAACCACCATCCAATAGGTAAACTAGATAAGACAACCTCTCCAATCCAAGGAGGCAACGAACAAAGGAAACTCACTCCAAACACTGGAGGGAACAAAAGTACATAATCCACTCCTTCCAAAGGAGGCACATACCACATAAGCCACTCCTAATCCAAAGGAGGCACAAACCATCCCCATTTGTGAAAATCGGGTGAGACAACATGATACAACTCTACGCATTTCCCAAGGCGATTCACAAATTGAACCACCACATGAAACATCCCAACCTAGAGAACTCCTTTGGAAAACTTACTGGACAAGTAACCCCATTTTCCCAACATCACAAATGAACAAAAACATCATTTAAAAAGCATTTCCGACAACTCAATAAACTAATGTTAGGGTTTCCTAAACCCAAGCCAAACACTGGTATAGTACATGAAATCAATTTAAATAATTAACATAATTTGTTCATACTCAAAATAAATCAACTCGCATTGACAATATTAAGGAATTCAAAATCTAATCATTTAATTCCTTTTTCCTCAATTATACATAATATTCAAAATATTCTTTAAATAAAGACATTTGATTGTAAAATCAACTTTTAAATTAAATCATTTGATTATTGAAAATCAACTTTTCAATAAAACATTTGATTATCTAAAATCCACTTTTGCCTCTATTAATGTGACAATAATCATGTAGAGATAATCTATATTTAAATATAATCATATATTAAATATACATATAAATGTATATACACAATGTATATACAAATATATATATATTAAATATATAATTATTGTTAAAACATATTAATATTTTTTTAAATCAACCAATTAAAATTCCATAGTACAAATTATTTTAAAGAACATGCATAATATATACATTATATATATAAATAATTATAAAAAAATGAATCTTATTTCAATAATATTATAATATATATAATATAGATATAAATAATTATAAAAAAATGAATCTTATTTCAATAATATTATAATATATATATTATATATATAATATGAAATTATCATATATAATATATATATTATATCATACATATAATATAATATAAATAAAATAAAATTTAAAAAGAAAAAAAAAGAAAAGAAAGAACCTATTACTACTGCGCAGCCCCCAACAGGGGACACAACCCCTGTGGGGACTGCTATGCAGCCCCTCCCCATGTGGGGAGTTGTTGCCTGTGGGGGCAACATTGGGCGTTGCCTCCACAACTAGCACCTCCCACATGTGGGGCGACTGTGGGGGCAGCCTCAAAGCCCCCTCAACCCACATTAAAAAAAAAATTAATATAATTTTTTTTTAAAACAAAAAAAATAACGACCCTGTTCTAGTAATACCAGAACACACAAAATTCAACAGGAAACATTTATTTATTTTTTAAAGCATATAGATTTATATGCCAAATATGTGAGCATATAAAAGATATATATATAAAACTAAATTCCATCTCACAGCCCAAATTGGGAAAATTATCCATATAAATTTATATAGCCAGATTTAAATTTAAAAAAGAACATAATAAAAAAATTCTCAGATGCAACACAAGGTTTTCTGATTTCAAATGCAAGTTTTGAAACAAAATCACATGGGTTTTCATTGAAATTCCAAACAACATTTCAAAGATTTTCCAACAGCATAACAAGGATTTGAAACTCATTTCAAAATGAAAGAAAAATCAAAGAGGGAACCTGGTTTTTCTCCAAAGCTTGAAAGATTTGTCAATGGTGCTTCCAATTCCTATTTTTGATTCCAGCTCAACTAAGAAATCCACTTTGCTTCTTCCTGTTGACGTGTCTGATGGCACAACAATGTGTAAACATAATATTGCTATTCTGTTTCTCCTAAAAGAGAAAGGAAACACATGGATATCTTAGCTCCCAAGTTCTTGGTAGTTGGTTCTCAACTGTGCTGATGTTGCTCAATGGTCAATGTAATAGTAATGTTCAAGGGGCCTGCCGGTGTTGAGCTTTTGGATTGTTCTGAGATCAAACATAAACTTAAACCTACTCCAACCAAGGTTTTTTAAAGAAATGAAAAAGATAGATCAAAGCTTTGGGACCGAAAGGAATGAAAATTCATCCATCTTAACCAAACTCGTTACCTTTCAAGGAATTCCTAACTAAAACTGTAGAACAAAATTAACTTGTGATTAACACACAGTTTCATTCATTCACAATGCTGATTTTAACAACAGATTGTAAATCACTATTTAAACAAAACATCAAATCAAATTTCATTCCCTGAAAGCCTCTCAAATCAAATGATTAATTCAAGACAAACACCATTCTGGAACACAACATGAAGTAGATTTAAATCTGGTTGCTTCTACTATTAGTGAAACAAATAAGCAACATTTACAAAGCTGGCACAATCACCAATGTACAGAAAATCCATGACTCCAGATTGTTTCCATCTATACTAAGAGAACTTGAAAAATACATTACAGTCTATGCTGAATCTAAATCCTAACTAAGAAGACAAAAGAAGCTCCCATTACAAAGAATCAGGATGCAGCTCTGTCTCCTCTATCCTTCAGAAAATTCCTACTCTTGGAAATCTATCTCTAGACCTGTCTACTCTATTTCTTCTTTTTCTTTTTTTTTTCTCTCTTGCTTATAACCTTTTTTACAAAGAGGAAAGAATGCCATATATACATAGTGTATCAAAAATAATGTGTTGGCCCTTGTTTTAGGGTTTATAAAATATCTTACGCCAGAAAGGTTGGCCCTGAGATCTTTTGAATAGAGTTAATGATGCATTGAATAGCATCCTCACTGTCCATGTTGGTGAAAGATTGTTTCAGGGGATGATGTGTAGATCTTTTTTAACTATAACATTTACTTTTGGCCTCTGTGTCCATCCTCAAACTCCCTTACAAAGCTACCTTGAATGCTCCAAAGCATTGTCATTAATGCGGATCCATCTTTGCCAGTAGACACTACAACTATCCCTGAGACTCGCGGCTTCCTCCTTCTTCCTGCTCTAGACCTCTCTACACGTTGACTATCCCCTAGAAACAACACCAGACTCCCTATTAAAATTTGAACATCATCATTCCTGGGATGAACCATCAACTCATCCACAAAGTTATAAGTTCATGTCGTTCACATTCTATTGATTTCCTTCATAGGGATAGTCAATCAGTCAAACTGTTAGTGGTCGACCCTTTTAGCTTCTTCTGATTGGTGGAACAACCTCCATGTAAGGCCCCCGAGCAGTCAAAAGTGGTTCATACCGAATCACATGTTAGTGAGACACCATCGGTGTCTCCCCAATGCGATTACATTCTACAACAGCTATCGGCATGACGCACGACGGTTGGCAAGAGTTCATGTTGAGCTGCACAAGCTATATCGATACCACAAAAACCATCGGCAAGACTGCATATCGAGCCTCTCTTCCTTTGGTGAGCACACCCATCTCGGGGAGACTTCTTCGTGTTCGAGAAGACCTCATCCCGAACTCATGTTCTATCGTCGATACACCTCTGGGTCGATGAGACCTTTCATCTAGTGCATTCCACTACACCAAAGGGAGAAAATACGTTGGCAAGGCTACCGCTAGTCGGCAAGACCAACATTGGTTGAGGAGACATCACAATGAGCCCCTTGTTCTCCTTGATCTCACTTTGTTTCGGTGAGACTAGCTCCCTTCGCTGAGACATTACACCGAAGGGAGAACCCTTTGGAAAAACCTCCATGCTTCGGCCAGACCTCCTGGTGAATATAAATCTTTCTCCCTAATGTGGCCCTTTGAATAATTGTTGGGGAGACCTTATCGAGTTGGCAAGACCTTTTGTCAAAGCAACCTGATTTCGTTGAGGGATCATATCAGTCGGGAAGACTTCTCAGCAATGCAAACCTCCTTTCGTTGATGCCTCTTTTGTTGCCGAGACATCGCCTCTTTGGTGGGACATCACCCCGAAGGCACTTTTGTTGCCAAGACCTTCTAGGTTGGTGAGACCTTTCATTGAGTGCATTCCACTACACCAAAGGGATAAAACACGTTGGCAAGGCTACCGCTAGTCGACAAGACCAAAATTGGTCAGGGAGACATCACAGCGAGTTCATTTCAGTCATCCCAAGCTAGGCCCGAGCCCCTTTCATTTTGGCCAGACTCCCCATGGTCTGTAGGACATTATGGCGAAGGTAATCTCTCACGGTGAAACCTTCATTTGTCGGTAGGATATCTCATGGTCGGCTAGACATCACAAAGATGAAACCTCCCTTCGCCGATGCCATTTCATTTCGGCAAGAGTTCACCCTATCGGTGAGACTTTTGTCGAAGCCATCTTTCTCTCAACGAGATCCTTCCGATGACACCTTCGTTTTGTTGAGACTCCGACGGATTGGCGAGACCTTACGCCGATAGTATCTCATGTCGGCGAGGCTTTCTTCTTTTGCCGAGACATTACACCAAAGTTTCCCCCTTCTGATGAGGGATCTTTTCACTTCGAGGAGACCTTTGATAGTCGGCAGGACATCTTGTTGAAAGCACAACTCTCCCCCAAAGACATCCCTTTCGGCGGGATATCACTTGATTGCTGAGACTTCTCAGTGTGCCCAAACTGCTATGCTGATGGCAACTTTGTCACCGAGACCTTACCTCTTCGGCCAGACATCATGCCGAAGGCCTTATCTTTCAGCGATTAAAACTATCTGGCCGACCGGGGCATTTCAAAATGAATAGAACCATTGCTAGTTGGCAAGACATCTAGAAGGTCTTTCTGACTCTTACCTTAGAGGAATTTTATGCCAAATTGGATTGGGGGATGCTTTCCAGCTGAGCTCCCTGACAAATATCATCATGTGCTTGATTTAATCCTGCAAAACAAAGTCTCCATTAATCGTCAAAAGCATATAAGATACATTATCATAAAATACACTATTGCTTATGATTATTTCATTAAATTTTTAGCAAAAAGAGAACCAACTCAAGGTGAGATAGAGCCAACATCCGATAAAACAAAATACAGACCCAGGAAGAAAACAAAATAAATTCCCAAGACCAAAGTTAATAAACAAAGGCAACGAAAGCAAAAAGAGAAGGGGGACCCATTTTGTTTCAGAATAAAATGGGGTGGTTATGCAAGGCATAACACTTCCAAATCCAAAAACTTTTTCAAAATCTAAAAGAAAAGCCACAACCAATCTTTTCTCCACCAAAATTGAAAGTTAAAAATTGAAAATGAAATTCCATTTGCTCTCATAGAGTTTCCCCAATTTTGGTCAAACCCCTAAAAAAATATCCCACCCACTAAATTCATTGCAAAATTGGAGATATTTCCATTTTAAAAAAAAATTTAAAACAATTTTACTTTCTAATTGAAATTTCATGCATTTTTGAAAATTTCTTTTAAACAAAAGTATTTAAATTTTGCAAAGAATTTATTTTATCAAAAATTTCAAAAAGTGAAATTAAAAACACATTTTCATTTTAATTTTAATTGAAATCTTAATATCCAATAATTCCAAAACAACTACTTTATTTAATTCAACCCCATTAACCTAATTAATCAATAAACTAAATCTAATTTTATTAATTAAATTAAATTAATCAATAAAATAAATAACAATTCAACATTGCAACTAGATACATTTAAACATCATCTTAACTACACCCACCATTTAATAAACTTTAACTTGCAATTAAATAACAACCAAGGAGAAATGGGCAACATAAAACAACTAAACCTGACTACAAACCCATGACACACTATGACTAGGGTGATGACTTGGCACGAAAAACCTAGCTACTATCTCCCAATCGATTACCGTTGGTCACTAGACACGCTCAAACCTGTGAACCAGGTGGAGTTGATGTCATGTACCTATCAACCTATGAACAAAGAGTACATCAAACATGCATATATATAATATGATCAGACACACCGTGAATAGGAAATCTCAGAATCGTAGGATGCTCGCAAGTGAGTGATTCAATCCTGTCCCCTTCACCAATACAAAATTAATAATTAACGATTTTAACTTCAATAATATAATCAAAAGCATAAGCATCATTAATTCAAATATTTGCTAAGCTAATCCAAAGCATACCATAAATATACCTTTAGAGTACAATACCATCACATCAAAATATAAAATACGCATCGCTAAATAGTTCGCAATCAAATAGTAACCAAGTTCCAAAGTCATAGCATAAACAAAAACAACATACAAAGAACACTGTCGATAAAAGAGCCAAAATGGAGGGGTGTTACATACCATCTCTAATATTCATTTGTTCCTTAACCAACACTCTCTTCACACATGCAACTGCTCCATGATGCTCTCCTTTTCCATGCCCAACTTAAAAAAACTCTAAATATGGGGTACACCGCTTTGTACATGCATTCTACTCAAATAATAAAACATGCGAGCACTCTTGAATTGTATCATGCAATTATCTAACCAAATGAGATGTCAACCCATTGCAATATCTTTTCTTAAAAGAACTCAAAAGTGTTTTGAAAACAATGTTGCACAAACTCTGACGAATGAGATCTATCATCACTCATGTAAAAATGGTACTCCTTGATTATGTTCTTGTCCTCTTTTGTACTATCAAGGGCATGTCTATAGTGATGTGGACAAAAATTACAATCTAAATAGAATTATAATATTGATACTATACCTCATTTTGAGGTTGCAATGTTTAATTTTCTACAAAATTGACCATAGATATAATAATTCCAATTGGGAAAGAGTCCTTAAACATCCTAAATTGTTGATCCAACCACTGGGACCTATGAATATGCCTTGCATACTTGTAGAAAATATTTTTCTTAAAATATAAAATAAAATCAGCAACAATGACTTCTCTTGTTACCAACTCATATCTAGAACCTTCACCTCCTTTCTTCAAACTATATTTTATTGTCTCAAATCTCTTTTTTTCAACAAATTTCTTTCCAAAATCATGTTCCCCGCCCTTATGAAAACATATTACAAACTCTGATAATCTATCACATTGAAAACAGTTCTCATTTAAACAATCATTTCTATAGAAAAATAAACCATCACCTCTAACACAAAATAATCTAACAAGTCCCTAGATGAATTTGGAAGTTGCATTGCACCCCACTTCTGCAACATTTCATTAGTATGCAAAGTAGAACGAATATAGCATAATAGTTCATGGTATTATGGTCACCTAGAAATGCACCCCATGCAAAGTTGTAAAACTGAGCTTTCTAGTGAAACATTGGATCACTCCAAGGCTATGGGTCACCTGAGATTTTAGTGAACCTCCAGAGAAGGCTGGCTTCCTTTGGGTATCACCTAAAACTACTAATTGTTTGAAGGAAAAGGGAGAGAGATAATGCATAAAAATGAAAATTAAACTCTAAGGTGATGCACCGAAATGATAGGAACAATGAGATACTCGAGCTACACTTGAATACTGGTGACAACCATTGGATTGCACAACAAGATCTTGTAGATCACACATTCAAAAATTTTTAACATGCCCATGCCTTCAAGAAGGAAAGGCATATTTTCACAAACTAGAAGCTCATGTACATGATTAAGTAAACACAGTTTGTAACCTACATGATACTACTTCTGCAAAGAAAGGCACGACATGAAACAAAAGCTATAAGGAAAGAGAAAATTTTACTAAGTAGCTCAATGAATCACTTAAAAAGAATACACTATTCTTGACAAGAATCAGAAGGCAAAATGATGGACCATCAATAGTAACCAAGTTAGATTTTGTATATCATGTTCCAAATTCAGTTATAGAATCCTGCTAGTCTGAGAGAGGACTGCAAAAAGGGTCACAGAGTTTAGAGGAGCATACATCCGAACTCCTTACATAAAGGAAAAAATGCCTTATATACAGAGAGTGTCGGCCCCTTAGGGCTTACAAAAATATCTGTCTCAGAAAAATCTATCCTAAGATCTTTTTATGGAGTTAATGTTGTCTGCCATTCTGTCCCTACTATCCATGCCGATGTGAAAGATTGCCTTCAAGGGAATCCTTCTTGATCTTTCTATAACCACCACATTCACTTTTGATCCTCGTGTCAATCTTTGAATTACCCCCAATCGAGCTACTTTGAATGCACCCTCTGGATATCAAAATGATTCATCATTTTACCCTCAGATCAGGTCCACGTCGCTTAGGTTTTGTTGCCCCCATCCATAGGGGAAGTCAAATGGTCAAATCATCGATAGTTCGTATTTGGCTCCTTCAAATTTGTCGAGAATACTCCACGTAGACTCTTCAGGCGATCAAAAGCTTCTCCTGTAGAATCACATGTCGGTGAGACACTAATTGTGTCTCCCCAATGCGATTAAACCTTCCTGTGATTATCGGCATAGCTTGAAACTATCGATGGGAGCTCTTGTTGAGCTTGAAGAGTCATATCGATATCCTTTAAGCCATCAACAAGACATAAATCCTTCATTGAGACATCATGCCGACTTCCTTGCTTTATCGAGTGCTACATTTCTTTTGGCGAGACACCTAGAAGTTGGGAAGACTTTATGTCGAGGTTGATTAGTCATACCAATGTTTCCTCTGTGGTCGCCAAGATAATCATTATCAGAAAGACCTTTT
Organism: Sequoia sempervirens; assembly: GCA_007258455.2. Classification (NCBI taxonomy): domain Eukaryota; kingdom Viridiplantae; phylum Streptophyta; class Pinopsida; order Cupressales; family Cupressaceae; genus Sequoia; species Sequoia sempervirens. Next base: position 45,269 of record VDFB02378840.1, read on the forward strand.
TCCAAGCTCCTTCTCTCTCACTGAGATCTCCTTGTCTTTCACCGAGACTTTGGCCTATCGGCCAGACTTCATATCGAGCTTCTTGTATTCCACCGAAAGTGCCAGGAATGTCAGTGTGACCTTTCATCTTTGAAGAGACCTCTTGGCGAGCTCTCTTTTCTTTAGTAACACTGCTTTCCTTCGGTGAGACACTTTGAATTCACCTAGACCTCACACCGATGTATTTTTCTTCCGCCAAGCTGCTCATTTGTCGGTAAGACAACATTGAGTTGGGAAAACCTTCTGGGGAAACCAATCACTTTGTCTCGGGCCCCAAGATCCCATTCAGTAAGACATTTGAGTGTTGGTGAGAGATCTTACCAAAAGCAAGAGGCTACCTCGAGACCCCTCATCTTCTATCGGCGTGACATTTTTGATGTCACCCCAGGATAGTCATTCCTCTGAGCTCCAGATCTCCTTTGACATGACTCCCATTGGTAGGGAAGACATCATGGTGAAGTCCGCTGGTCATACCGATTCTTGTTTGTATCGCTGGGGTCACCTATGTCGGCAAGACATTTGAGCGATGGCTGGAAATTGTGCTGACGTTATATGTGTCAGGGAGACCTTCTGCATTCGGCAGGACCTTGTGGCAAAATGAATTTCTCTCGGCGAGGTCCTTGATAGTCACCAAGACATCCCTCAGTCACTAGGACCTTACATCAGCCCTTGTTCCTTATATCGAAGCCTCATCCCTTCGGAAGGAGTCATAGCGAGTGCGTCAAATTCGTCGAGACCCTGGCTTGTTGGCCAGACCTCATGGCGAACTCCTTTTTTCTGCTCGAGCTCACTTCATTTCGCCGAGACCCACCCTTGGTCGCTGAGACTTGTAGCGAAGCTCACTTGCTTTGCTAATGCCATTATCTTTCGGTGAGACTTCTGCCTTCGCTAAAACCCCTAGCGAAGCCCGCCTGCTTTGCCAAAAGCATCCCTTCCCTGTTGGCAAGACATAATGCCCTTGTTAAGACATTTTGGAAAAGGCACCAACTTTGGCCGAAACCATGAGCAAGTCAGGGAGACCTTTGGTGATAACATTCATTTTCACTAAGGCTTTACCAAGTCGGTGAGACCTTGTGCCGATAGACATCTCATGCCGAAGCCTTATTGTTGTCAGTAGACATCACTGCTCGCTGAGACCTCTCTGATTTCCTTGTTATGCCGATAGATCTTTAAGTTGGGGAGACATATGGTCTTTGGCAAGACATTATGCCGAAGGCTGAATCCTTCGACGAACTTGCTATTGGTGAGACCCCTCGTTAGTCGCCGAGACCTCATGCCGAAGGTGAAACCCTATGCCGGTGGTGAAATACCCTTTCAATGAGAGCTCCTTTAGTTGACGAGACATCTTCAGGGTCTTGGCGACTCTTCTCTTTGAGGATTTCATGCCAAACCTAAACTAGGTAGGCCCCCAAAGTGAGACCCCTACAACCTAGCATCAGATTCATGACTTTTGCTCATGTGTGAATGCTCCATTTGACCTCTCGAACCTCTGAAACATAATCTATCTTGCCCGATTAAGCCCATGGGTGAAAATTAGGTAACAGGTACATTGAAAAATCTACATGGTATTTACATGTATTATGAATATTAAGAGGTACACAATAAAATGGCTTACAAGATTCAAAAGCCCTTTGTGGATTTGCAAAGTTTGACGTATTTCATAAAATTGTTTGTACAATATTGTTTGGTTACATTCCAAGAAATGTTTAGGATTCAGTGTGCAGTCTTGATTGCCAATTCGTAAATTTAAAACATCCTTTGTATTGGGTGATATTCTAGTTTGAGAGTGCCAAAATTGTTGAATTCCATCCTTAATATTATCCGTTAGCTTCTTATCAACTCATTGTAGCCTCCCATTAAAATCTCATGTATCATTTTGAAGAGGACTATTGATTCTTCCTCTTCTTGAGGGTTCTCTAGACAATGTTTTATGATTTAGGTTTAAATCAACACAAGTTTTTTTCAATAAACAAGACTTTCTCAAATGATGTCTTACTAATGAGGTTGTGATTACTCTATGAGCATCTCTCTTATCTCTTTCCTTATTAGTCTTTCCAATAGAATTTAGATAATTAAAAATATTTTTGACAATAATATTATTTTTGTTCAACTTTTTACCTACATGAATCTTCAATTTAGCTAGAAAAGGTCTCATTTTGTGCATCTTTAGAAATTGTACAAAAAGTTGGCATTGTTTAGTCAATGTATTATTACTAAAGTATTCAATAAATTTTTTTGAAGCCCACAACCGAACGGTTTGCATTGACCTCTTTCTTTCAATATTTTCAATTATGTTCTCATCAATTTCAAGTAACCATTAGGGGGTTCTGGGATGTCTTGGATTTGAAATTTCTCTTTCTTCCTCTCAAAGGTCTTGTGTTTTCATGTAATTTGGTGATACATAAGGTTCAAATGTTTCATTTGCAATGTTATCAATATTTTCATTTTCAATGTTCTCAATGTTATCAACATTTTCAATATCAATTCCAACATTTTCATTTTCATTTTCAATATTTTCAATATCAATTTCAACATTTTCATTTCGAATTTCAACATTTTCATTTCCAGTTTCAATATGATCAACATTTTCAAATTCTATTTCATCTTCACTTGAAATAACATTTATGGGTGGAGAAGAAGCCTCACCTTGACGAGTATTTGACATACCTTGTCTTCTCTTCATATGACTTTCTCTATATTTTTCTCTATATGCTTCAATTTTCTTTGCTGAGAGTTTTCTCTTTCCTTTTCATTTACAACGATTGTTGCTCCCCATTATACCTACAAAAAGAGCACAACAATGATTGTTATGTTGATATTTGTGTAAAATAATGTAATAAATAAAATTTTGTTTGTATCAGACATAATTCATGGGTTTTAAGACAACAAAGATCATGTGGGGACCATTGGAACGCTCAAAGCGGTCCTCCATTTTTTTTCTATGGTCCCCAAAATGGATATTCATTCTAAATGGATATCTGTTCTAAGTGGATATTCGTTCTAAATGGACATCTATTCTAAGCAGATATCTGTTCCGAATCCCATATAAAGGGTGCCAAAGGTTTAGCCTTTATACAAGGGAGAACATACATCCATTTTGTTTAGTGTTTTTAAAAACCAAAAAATACATAAAACCGATATTATGTATTATTAATATATAATAAATATATTATATATTAATAATACACAATATATTATATAATATATAATATATATTATGTATTATATAATATATACTATATATTATATAATATATTATATACTATATAGTATATAAATTATATAATATATTATATATAATACGTTATATGTTATAATATATATAGAGTGAGAGAGAGAGGGAGAGAGAGTTATCTAGGTATTAGGGGAGGGAGAGACCTAAGAGAGAGAGAGAGAGTATGTAGGTAGGGTGGGAGGAATAGATAGAGGGAGACCTGAGAGATAGAGAGAGGGGAGTGAGAAAGAGTTATCTAGGTAGGGTAGGAGGGAGAGAACTGAGAGGGAGAGAGAGAGAGTTATCTAGGTAGGGTGGGAGAGAGACCTAAGAGAGAGAGATGGAGTGAGAGATATAGTTATC